>JAQZBX010002174.1:0-14314 GCA_029593785.1 Cabassous unicinctus
TGATATATTTAAGATACTGCAAGAGAAAAACTGCCAGCCAAGAATCTTATATCCTGCAAAACTGTCTTTCAAAAATTAAGGTGAGTTTAGAATATTCACAGACAAACAGAAACTGAGAGAGTTTGTAACCAAGAGACCTGCTTTGCAGGAAATACTAAAGGGTGTGCTACAGCCTGAAAAGAAAAGACAGGACAGAGAGGTCTGGAAGAGAGTCTAGAAACAAAGATTATTTTGATAAAAGTAACTAAAAGTGTCCAAAGAGTGGTGAAAATAAAATATGACAGATAAAACCCAAATATTCAGGAATAAACTTAACCAACGATGTAAAGCACTCTTACTCAGAAAACTACAACTCATTATTAAAAGAAATTTTAAAAAGACCTAAATAATTGGAAGAACATTCCATGCTCATGGATTGAAAGACTAAATTTCATTAAGATGTCAAGTCTACTCAAATTGATATACAGATTCAACGCAATCTTGATAAAAACTCCTCCAGCATTTTTAAAATAAATGGAAAACATGATTGCCAAATTTATTTGGAAGGGTAAGGGATCCCGAATAGCCAGAAACATGTTAAAAAGGAAAAGCAAAGTTGGAGGACTCTCATCTCTGGACTTTAAGTTGTATTACCTAGCTACAGTGATAAAATCAGCATGGTACTGGCATAAAGACAGACACATAGAACAATGGAACAAAATTGGTGGTTAAAAAACAGACCCTCACATCTATGGTCAAGTGATTTTTGACTAGCCTGTCAAACACACCAGGCTTCGGCAGAACAGTCCATTCAACAAATGGTGCTGAGAAAATTGGATATCCATAGCAAAAGGGCATTAGGTGAAAACTAAGATCTGAATAAAGTGAATGAAGTATGGGGAAAAAAACGACTGGACTATGTTAGTGGGTATAATGGCATAATGTGCTACCCCTTTCCTGGTAATGTTTTTACATTATAACAGTGACTTCCTGACAATACTAAGACAGAAATTTGGGGCAAAAGTGGCAAGCTCATAAGAGGGACATTTTTTTTTGGAGAATTGGATCTATAAAAGAACTTTAGTCACTTCTGCCTCCTTGTTCAGATCTCTCTCTGGCTAATGATATTCTTTATCAATTACAAGGTAGAAAAATAAGTTTTTAATCTAAAAGATATATTTTAAACATCATAGAGCTCATGTATAGCACAAACAAATCATTATTCTTTCCTGAATCTGCAGCTCTGATATTTGGAATCTCAGCAGAAATTTCTCAGAGGCTGCATGCTTACACAGGAATTTTGAAAGGGCTCACTGTACCTTCCATGGTGGCTTAAAGGAAGGCTCCTGGCTTCCTTTGTATTTATATTCTTAAACTTCTAAAGCAGATTTTCTAAATAAATAAATCAGAAGTAAAATGAAGAAAATCTCACTTTCCTATTTTTCCTCTAGACTGATGAATCTAGTCCAAATAACTCCAACCCAAAACTACAAGAAAAAATAACAGAAATAGAACTGTGAGGAGATAGAATAAGAAGCTGAAATAAGATCTTCTGTTAATATCATTCAAAATACTTTCTAGTGACTCTGGCAATAAGATAATGGAAGTATTAATGCAAAAAATCATCTTTAGATACTTACACTGGACTCTGTATCCTTGAGCCAGACTTCTTATGTTCAAATCCAAGCATTTAACTTGGAACAAGTTGCTTAATTCCTTTATGTTTCAAATGTTTCTGTGTCCTTATCAATACAATGGGGATAATGATATCTATATCCCCATTAACTAATAAATAATTAGCCATGACTAATTTTTTTATCTATAAAATGGGGATAATGATTGTTATCAACCTCACAGGGCTATTATGAGGATAAAATGGGTTCATATAGGTAAAAGAACCTAGAAAGGTACCAGGCATAAGTAATTAATCAAATGTTATTATGTTATTATTATTAACACGAGCTCAGGGACTGGAAAGCTGGACAATCATAAGGCTGAAGAACAGGCACTATTTGCACTTCTTATATATACTTTTTAAACATCAGTATTAAGCACCAATAACTTTGATTTGTGATACTGGATTGTTTGACTTAAAATACACTCTACCAAACACGTCCTCTAATACCCCTTCACTGCCAAAAAAACAAAAAACAAAAAAAGAAAACGTGCACTCTGAGCCATCATGTTTATACAAATGGCTACAGAGTGATTAGATAAACATTGTAATTAAATGCCCTCATCCAGAAGTCTTTTCTTTTGTTTCAAGACCTAATGGAGATGATCAGTCTTCTTTACACCAGAGCTCTGGCTCTTCTGGAAAACATAATTTGGTAGAACTCCCATCAACATTATTACTAATTTTAGTCTCTGGGTTGCAGATGCTCTCCTTTTGCCTTTGTGGTTATTAATAGCACCTTCCTGTGTGTGTTAACAGTAATACTTGTGATTCATTTTTTCAAGTCTCTTTATTGGGTAAATTAGCCCCCATAGTGCTGTCCTGCAAATTAGGTATGCCTTATAGCATAAAATCAGAGAGTTATGATTTAGCGTAGAAGCCAAACATGTTTTTTATGTCTCCTTTTTATTCCAAAAAGTATTTTGAAAAATAAAAACAATGTAACCACATTACAGAACATTCGTAAAATAAAACAAGAAAAACAAATCTCTTGTAGTGATTCCACCACAACTGCTATTAATTTTTGGGTATATTTCTTAAGGATTTCTTCTTACACATATTATCTACATAGTTTTATGAGCATACAATGTTTTTAATTTGCTTTAATGCACTTTAATGTAAGCATTTCTCCATGTAGCTACACTGCCCTTCATGCCTTTTTCCATGTGGCTACATTGCCTTCGTTTTTAACGGATGTAACTTACTCATCTTCTACTATTAAACATAGTCCATTTCTATTAAGATGACTATTTAATGATAAGCTTTTTATGAATACAGTTATTTCAATATTTTGGATTTTATGTTAGAATAGATTCTCTAAGTATTAGACATTTCTTTCCAGGAAATTATTTAAACTTATAGCTATACCATATTATGAGAAAAATTGCTTTTCGAGACATAACTTTGTAAAACACCATCACCACTAATTAATACTGAAAACATAAATACTCTTTTTATTACATTCTTCCTTAAACTTGTTCTCATCTGAATCATCTCCATTCAAACAGCAGTATTCTCTCCTTGGCTTCTAAATGCTTACCTTTGGAATGTTTTCTCATTCTCATGGCACCCTGGACATTTTCGTGACCGCACTTATGTCAACTCTAATTAAATACTCATTTGTGTAATATTTAATGTCTAAATCTTTCAATAGATATTAAGCTCCATAGGCGCAGGGACCCAGTCATTTTTATACCCAACTACCTGGCACCTAGCAGGCAGTCTTGTTTTTCATTCATTGATTAAATAATATTAAATTATTTTGCTTTATAAACCATGAAGCACTATACAAATATTAGTTATTCCTACCAATGCCCTAATAGTTTATTTTGTATTTTTTGGAAAAGATAATATATGCACATGCTAAAATAAATTTTGAAACAGTCAGAAATTATTTTGTACATAGTACTGTGCTAACTGCTGTTGGAGATGCATAGAAATATAAGATAGAGTCTGCTTTTAGGGAGTTATAATAATAATAAACCTTTCTATTATTTTTACTGTGTAGAAGAAAGTTCATGAATTTTAAAGGCCAATGGATCTGTGTTTGGCCTCCACTTGCCTTCCAGTGACTCTGTGACATTGGGCAAATTATTTAACATATTGGAGCCTCAGAATGACCAGGGGTAAAGCAGGAGTAATACTTGCCCCACAAGGTTATCATGAGGTTTAAATTAAGTCACGTATGCAAAGTTTTTATTGTAGCTCCTAGAAATCAGAAGTCATTCCAAGATTACTGAATAAAGTAATGAATAAATAAAGCTTTGTCATTTCCCCCTCCCAGTTTGCTCACTTTATTCCCATTACCATTATTTCAACCAATAGTCAGAACTTAAACATTCCATGCCTAGGTTATTGACCCTTGATCTGCTTCCTGTGATTTCCTTTTAATCTACTATCACATCATTCGTTCCAGAGCTTTGTCATTATCCCCAATGGCCTTTTGTTCCAGATAAAACCTATTTCAAATTTTAAGTCTCTCTGACAATTAATCCCCAGGAGTTCATTCTATCTATACCTCAACTCTAGTTATAACCTGCTGATGTAGAACTTACAGATACAATAGAGAGAGAGAAAAACATGGATATACCACATACACAGGCACAACCCAGATGAAAGGATAAGGTAGGGATTATTTCCTCTGTGAATGATTCCCACTCCCCAGGGTTGTTTGGCACTTCTTCCCCTAGTCCATTAAACACACATCTAGAATAGCACTTATTAAACTGCACTGCATTTATTTGACTATGTGTTTGTTTCTAGCCTCCCCCTCCATTTACCAATTCAATAAAAACTACTTGAGCAGGCACTGTGTACAAGCACATCACTAGACCCTGCCTGATAATCACAGAGCTGCTTCAGAGCAGGGACTGTATCATATTCATTTTCATACTACAGGTGTTAACACAATGCAAGGAAGATCAATGGATGTTGAAGGAATGAGCAAAGTAAGTATGAAAATAAATGCAAATTGACTTATTATTCGTTAAACATTAAGCCCTATTCTATATCTGAATTTTGCCATCTGCTGTTTTCCCGAACTGGAAAGTAAAGTTCGATACATGGCAACCAAAATGAAGGACAAAACCTGGCTCCACAATGGCATAGGTCCCCACCCCAACCTTTTTTTTTTTTTAACTTGAAAATTATATATCTGATAAAGTTTTAATATCCAGAATACAAAAAGAACTCTTACAACTCAAAAAAGACCAACAACCCAATCAAAAAAATTGGGCAAATAAATTTAGAATAAACAGTTCTCCAAAGAAGATACACAAATGGCCAATAAGTACATGAACAGTTGCTCAACATTATTAGCCATTAGGGAAATACAAATCAAAACCACAATGACATACTACTCACACCCACTAGGATGTTTATTATTAAGAAACTGGAAAAATAACAAGTGTTGGAGAGAATGTGGAGAAATTGGAACACTTGTGCATTGCTGGTGAGGATGTAAAATGGTGAAGACACTGTGGAAAACAGTATGGTGGTGCCTCAAAAATTTAAACATAGAATTTCCATATGACCCAGCAATTTGACTTGAAGATATAGCCTCAAAGGGAATGAAAACAAGGATTCACACAGACTTGTACGTACAATGTTCATAGTATTATTGACAATACCAAAAGGTGGAAATAACCCAAGTGTCCATCAAACAATGAATGGATAAACAAAATGTGGTGTACCATATGATGAAATATTATTCAGCTGTAAAATGAAGTGAAGTTCTGATACATGTTACACAATGGATGAACCTAGAAAAAATTTTGCTATGTGAAATAAGCCAGATACAAAAAGACAAATTGCATGATTCACCTCATATGAAATATCTAGAGTAGGGAAATTCATAGAGACAAAGTAGATTAGAGGTTACCATGGGCTGGGGAGAGAGAGGAATGAGGAATTATTCCTAAATATGTACAGTGTTTCTCTTTGGAGTGAATAGTTTTGAAATTATTGGTAATAGTTGCACAACATTGTGAATGGATGTACTTAATGCTGTTGAACTGCACATTTAAAAATGGTTAAATAGTGAATTTTAAGTCATATATTTTGCTACTTTAAATTTTAAAACTTTTTTTTTAAACTTGGTGGCTTAGAACAACAAATATTATCTCATTTTCTGTGGGCCAGGGAACTGGGAGTAGCTTAGCTGGGTAATTTTGGCTCAGGGTGTCTTTTGAGGTTACATTCAAATTGTTGCAGGGACTGCAAGTGCAGTCATCTGAAGGCTTGACTGGGACTGCAGGATATGCTTCCAAGATGGCCTACTCCACCTGCATGTTGGCAGGAAGCCTCAGTTCCTCGCCACATAAAGCTCTCTGTAGGGTACTTGAGTGTCTTCATGATGCAGCAGCTGGCTTTTCCCAGAGCAGGTGATGAAAGAGAGAGAGAGAGAGAGAGAGAGAGAGAGAGAGAGTGTGCACGCGAGCGCAAGGAAGCAGCCACAGTGCCCTTCATTATCTAGTCTCCTAAATTGCAAACCATCATTTCTGCTTCCAAGTAAGTAATTAAATGCTGAGAAGGGTTAAGTAACTTGCCCGAAGCTCACTGGCAGTCAAGCCAGAGATCTGACTCACAAGGTTGGACTTAATCTCCCACATTAATAATACAAATGTATGAAGAAAGCAGTGGTGACACTCCAGCTGCCTTAGGAAACAAATTGCTAGTGGTTCTGACTCATTCTAGGATCCAAGGATAAGATTTGCTGGGCAACCACAGGAACTTCTGGGTTTCTCCCCATTCTAACCTTTTAAGCCAAGTTATTATCAAGCTTCTTAAAAGAACAAGGTGAAGCAGTGCTTCAATGTGATGCAGTAAAATTCATCTTGGGACATGATTTCCCTCCTTGTCACAGACCTATTAATGGGGAATTGTTTTAATCAAAATAAACACTTAATGCTAAATGTTCAAATAAGCTCTAAAATAAGAATCTAGTTTATGGTGTGTTATTATTATTTTAATATTTATGTTTTAAATTCCTCTCCTTATATATTTTTTTCTTTCCTGTTAGCAATTCAAAACAGCTTGGAGATATTATCTAGCAAAGCTAAACAAAATAATAACTTATGGAAATGCTCCCATCTTTTAAATCTCAATCAGAAAAATTACTTTCAGAAAACCAGTGACCTCCAACATAGTATAGTATCAGAAATGCTTAACTGTTAGAGATCTTGGATTTTAGCCTGTTTTTGACTTGGGCAAGCCGTAAAACCTTCTGAGCCTCAGTTTGTTTAACTGTGAAAAGAGGTGATATTCATTCAACTGTCATTTATATATTCAACAAATACTTGCTGAACATCTGTTTTGTGCCAGAGACTGATCTAGGCACTGAGAAAGCAGTCATCAAAACAGACTAAATGCCCTGCCCTCATGAGCCCTTCATTCTAGGGGGAAGACAGAAAATAAGCTCGCTTAATAAGCAGAGGTACTACCGCATGCCAGCACAATACCACGTGCTGGTAAGATGCAGAGCAATGGGAATGCACAGACATTGCTGGTAGAAATGCAAAATAGAGCAACCACATTGGCAGTTTCTTGTAAAGTTAAACATCTACTTCCCATATAACCCAACAATTCCATTTCTAGGTATTTACCCAAGAGAAATGAAAACATAGACCATGTAAAGACCTGAATGTGAGGCAAAATAGTCCCAAACTAGAATCAATCCAAATGTTTATCAACTGGTGGTTGGTGAACCAATTGTGATACACCCACACAATGTCATACTCATAAGCAATAAGGAGAGAATTGCTGCATGTAACAATATGGGTAAATCTCAAAAGCTTTATGTTAAGTGAAACAAGCCAGACACAAAAGGCTACATACTCTATGATTCCATTTACATGACATTCTAAAAAAGGTGAAACTTTAGACAGAAATCAGGTCAGTGGTTCCCAGGAGTTGGAGGTGAGGGTGAGAGACTTACTGGAAAGCAGGATGAAAAAACTGGTCTTATGGAAACATTCTGTATATTGACTGTAGTGGTATTAAATTGTCAAAACTCTTTGATTGGTACACTTAAAATGGCAAAAATTTTCCCTTTAAGTTGTTTTATTGATGGCAGGGAAAAGATAAAATTTACTGAGTGTAAACACTTCAATAAAACTTACTTTAAAAAAATAAATAAGTAATATAATATGTTAGATAGGAAATGGGGTATGGAAGAGAATTGAAATTTTAGATAGAAAATCTCCAAGCAGGTGACTTTTGAGTAAAGACTTGAAGGAGGTGAAGGAACAAGTCACAGAGATATTTGGGGAAGAACACTTCAGGCAAAAAGAAGAACAAGTGTGAATGCTGGCAGGCAGGAATGTGCCAAGAGTGTTTAAGAAGGTCAGTGTGACTGGAGCAGAGGGGTGAAAGTAGCAAGGGAGGAGATCAGAAAGGCACTAGGGAGCAAGGTCATGCAAAATCTTGAAGGTAATGGGAAACTATCAGTGGGTTTTGAGGAGCAGAGTGACATAATCTGACTAGGGTTTTAAAAGAATACTTCTGGCTGCTTCGCAGGGAACAGTCTATGGAAGGGTAAGTACAGAATCAAGGAGACCAGTTATAAGGCTATTGTAATAATCTAGACAAGAGATTATGGAGACAGAGGTGAGAAGTGTTTGAATTCTATACACGTTTAGAAGGTAGAGCCAATAGAATTTTCTAGGAAGTCTGGATGTGTGAGAGACAGAGAGGAGTAAAAAATAAAAATAAAATAAATCCACGGACTTTAGTCTGAACAGATGAGAGGATGGGATTGCCATTCACTGAAAGGGAAGAAGAGTTGTGAGAGTTTGCTCTTACAACTCCAAACATAAATAGAACCGACTATAAGCATTTGCCCAAGTGATGTGATTTCAGAGTGGATAGGAACATCCTTCCCATCACCCCAAAATCTGCTTTAATAATTGAAAAGAAAATTTGACAAGGATGACTCTTCTAGATATTAAAATACAAATTGGGGGAAGAAATAAAACTAGCCTCCTGCTAACCAGATTGAGAGCAAATTTGATAGACCATGAAAGACACAGGTGCCTGGGTAATGAAGGGAAGGGTTATGATATAGTGGGGTAGGTGGCAGCAGCAGAATTGACTTAGCCACAAATGTCACTGAGACTGACAATGAACATTCATTTACAGAACATATTTTGTGACCTTTCACATTGCATTTAACAGTCTGAAAGAGTATTTATGAAGACAGTTTTTGGGGGTAGTAGACAAACTGTTTTGTCTACAACTGAGAGCTATGATCATAGAATGTTTTGACAAAATACACTTCTTCCTTTCCCAGAGTTGTATATAATATCTTCCCTTGATGTTATCCTGATTGCTAAATAATCAATGTAAAATGCATAAGCTGAACACCTTACATTTTCAAGAACTACATTTATAAATAGAAAAATATGCTAAGCTAACTGAATTTGGTCAGTTCTATGAATATCTAGTAAGAATAGTGTTCAGGACAATTAGCATATAAATCTTCATAGTTAAATGGAAGTGTTTCTTTCTCTAAAACAAATTATTAGCGATGTCTGTAAGCATTCATTTAGCATGGCTAATACTACAAAGAAGTATGTGGTGGTGGCACAACATCCAGCAAAGTACAGATAAATGAATGAATAATGTATCAACATTTTATGTGAATAAGAATAATTTGTTCAAAACTTCCCAATAGGAATAGCAGAGACTGTGAGAAAAATTATCAAATTATATACAAAGTGCCAACCCTCGATTACATTGATCTCATAAAGAATCTATGACAATGTATCCAACAGGTGAGATAAAGTTGAGTGGTAGGAAAAGATTATGCCCTTACATTGAGAAAAGGGTTACATTGAGAAAAGTGGGTTCTACTCTTTGCCGTACTTTCATTATGTGATCACTGGTAAATCATAGGACATTAACTTGTTCTACAAGAGATCCTTCTTATATATGCCAGAAAATTTCAGTGAATATAAAGTGAAATTATTCAGAAAAACTTTGGAAAGAAAAAAAAATGTTATTTTCCCTAGAGTTAAATCTTTAGTTAGGTCTGAACGTACATTAAATTATGTTTTAGAAACTGATATTGCTAGAGAGTTATTTGCTCTGTCAAAGAACATCTACATGTCTTTATTATCATTATATTTTTCATGTACAGTGGGTTTTAAGGATATAAAAATCCAGAGGAATTTTTTGAGGAACATGCTATTAGGAATACTTGATATTCTTAGGCTTCTCTCTGAAGACATGGGTGCCAGTGGTTAAGAAACAGTGCTTTGAAGGAATTTTAAAATTCTAGCAGTTGGAAGAAATAAGAAGCTGGATGATTTCACACACTATAGGCAAATTGTGTTCAATGTGTCTCAGAAAGGCTAACAGGAAGACTACTATTTTCTCAGTTATACATACAGATATATATTAAAGAAACATTTATTGGGAAATACAGGCAAAACACTTCCTACAACCTGCTCCATCAGCTCATTGAATTCCAGCTTTCTGTTATTTTAGGTACTTTGACTTTCTCTTTCACAAAAGGTTCATCAAGAAAAATGCAACAACATTCTATTTGCAGGATTCTGGCACTGTGGTGGTTGAAATCAGGCACCAAAACTAGCTTGGACACAGGATCATCTAGGAATTAAGCCTTGAGGGTCATCTCTAAGAGTTTAGGTTAAGGACTTACTTTTTAGATTCCTATATCCCCTTAAGGCAAGAACAGGGCTATCCAAGTCAACCCATGTATGTTTTTTTTATTTTATTTCTTGTTCTGTTTTATTTTCTTTTTAAAAATTTATTTCATATATCTTAATTACCTTTAATTTTTACCAGTGTGATTCATTATACTGTTTAACAAGCCAACAATTTCACCAAAGAAAATCCATTTCCGACATTCCACATAGCCTCAGCATTGATTGAGATACGGCTAGCCAATGAGTTTGTAGTAGCTTCTTCTGGAGAATAGCCCCTCTGCTTTAATGCAAGCTGACCATTCCTGGTACATGAACTCAATTAGAATATTAGCTGCCCATGGCAGTAACTTAACTTGACGTATACATATTACCACACTGTCTGTGCTGAGGTATTTCAGTGTAAATTAAAATATTATTATATTTCACTTTAAATATTTCCGAATATATCTTTAAATCCAGGTCAATTCAGGAAAAGAAAAAAATTGGGTCAGTACTTCAAAGATTGTGAGCGTTCAGGAAACAGTAGTCACAGCTCACTAAAGTAAGATACTAAGATATTGTGTAATTGATACACTATAACATGACTTGTGGTTATTCAATGCATATTTAAGGAAGAAATCACCAATGCCTGCTTAGCACTCTTCCTCTAGTATTGAGTACTCAGGTAAACTGCTTGCTTTTCACGGCTATTTGACAAGAAAGTATGAAAGAATTCTATTTTTCTAAATATGAGTTTTATTCTTTATTTTTTTGATTAGGGAATGTTATGAGATCCATGACTATGATAACTTCTCTTTCATCTCTCCCCCACCCCTGCACCCCCATTATCTCTGATGAACTACTGCAGCTTGCAGACCTGCCTCTCTTCATTCTTCCAGATGATTTCTCTACCCTGTTGGCATCCTGTCTACATTTTCACTCAGAACTAGTTTTACAGACTCAGATTTGTACATCTTTACCTCACATTAAGATTCTCATAACATGTCAAGTTTATTCAAAACTTCTAGTTGAAACCTTTCAGGGTAGTTACTATAAATAAGCACAATTGTCTTTACTTGTCAAACAAGATTAGTCAGACGTCAATTATTTTGCAACATGTTCGGTTAATCAATATGTATTAAGGTATTACTTACTATGTCTACAGTTCTATGCTAGGAATATGGAGGATAAAATTGTTACATGTTTTCTACTTTAAAAGAGGTTCAAACATGATTGAAGAAATGGAAAAGAGGAAGTTTTTCTAAGAGTATTATGTCAGTCAATTAGTAACATTTATTCAGAACAGATCACTATGCTGGGTTATGCAGAGGGCTGAGTATTGGAACAATGAGATTTTTTAAAATCCTCAAAATTTGGTAGTAAGACACTCCTTCAAACAGCTTGGTAATGTTTAGATTTTACTTAACTATAGTCTGCTCATATATCTGAAACTAGATTTGTATTCAGATACTGCTCTTTGTTTTCAACCAAGCACAAGCAGATAATACAACCCTAACCTTTTCTTAGCCCGCCATCTTTGAGATCTTTAGATTATTACTATATATTGAAAGAAAATTTCATCTTATACAAGCACAGCACTTTATTCTATTTTGCCATTTCTTAAAATTAAAGCAACTGAGAAAAAATTATTCTCACAAACTCATTACTTATTGCTAACTTGATATATTCAGCCTCATCATCTGTGATGAATATATTCTTGAAATTAAATTGATTACCTTGAAACTTGCTTTTGGCACAATGAAAGGAAAGCTCATAGCTTCAAATATAAGGTCTACATATTATCACATTATAGGGTTAGGATGCCAGAGGAGCTGGGAGAATCGTAAAAGACATTTTGTTATTTGGTGGTAAAACTATGAATTTAAGGCAATCTGAATATAGGAGGCCCAAGTATATAGAATATCTGAAATGTAGATCCTAAATATGATGCCTTTTTCTCAATATCTCATACCTAAACAAAATAGGTGGCAGTATAGGCACATTCAGTTTGCAGAGTTAGCAATCTCAGTTATATGTCCTAGGTAAAACATTTTCTAAGAAATTTCATAAAACTTGCTGTGAAAGCATGAGGTCAGCAAGAGCTGAAGTAGAAAGATTTAGGTAGACATTATATAACAACACTTATAAACTGGTTACTGTGGAAAGGTCACAGTGACAAAAACAAGAAAGCACTTACAAGTGTCATGTGGACTTCACGCAACAGAGTCAATGTTTTATGCAAAGTGTAAGATTATACACTATGTCAAAATAGCTGCTATTGTTAGCAATAATGGCTATTTTTAATGCATATCGCTAAAATTACATTAATAAACATATACATTTAATGCCTACCATAAAAGATTGGTTTTTATTTTCTGAAGAACAAGTCATAGAGGACCTGATCAGATTCTCATACACAGCATGCTTTGCACTGGGAAGCTGGGAATCATGTAAAAATTGAAGTGAAGAACCGAAGCAGTAAGGGCATCTGGTTAAAACCGCATTTCCCAGGGAGAGTGGTATTTTGTTTCTGTTACAACTACTTCAGATACCAGAATACACTTAAAGTTCACCGCCAGTCAGGGTGAACTAGTCTTTCTATCTCTTTGACATCCCTAATTTTGGTTGCAAAGGGCAACTGGGCAATGGAACATAGTGATTAGCACACATTTGTGCTCAGCCTTCAAGTAACTAGGTTTTAGATGCCCACACTGTGATCAAAGCAATTAAAATTGGGGCAATCACTTTTTTTTTTTTTTTTAAGTATATAGCTAAACACTGAGAAGGTCAGTACCGGTGCTGCACTTCTCCTTAACATGACAGCAGGCAGGGATCATGATACATAAAGCCATTTTTGCTCTCAAACTGTCCTCTGAGCATTTGTCAGAGAAGAGATGTTCCTTAATTAACCCGTTTGTCTTGATCTTTTCACTATCTGACTCCTGGGAGATTGCAAACCCATGTTTATCTACTCTTTCTCCAATATTTCTAATCCCCCTCTTTCCTCCAGTTCTAATTTCCTCTTTTTGAAACATGCATAGTTCTTTTCTTTAACAAATTACCTTTCTCTTGATCCCGTTGTCTTCTCCATCAGTCATTTCTGTTTTTCATCCTTCTCTGACACCAAAATGGCCTACACATACTTTCTCCAGTTCCTTACTACCTATTCTCTTCCTATTTTTAGAATGTCTTCTAGTCCTTGTTCCCTTCCTCACCCAACACTGCCTCCTAAAATGAGCAACGATCTCTTTTAAAGCCCTTTCCCTAATTCTGTTGATCTCTATACCATTGTCCTCTCTATAGACTTCTTGATACATTCTTGTCCCTTGCCTTCTAAAATTTGACAGTATCCAGGTTTTCTTCTTTTCTGATGCCTCTTTCTCATTTTTTATCTAATGGTTGCATTTTTTTTTTCATTCTTTGAGCTTCATACTATGAACATTATCCAGGGCTCAGTCCTTGCTGCTCCAGTTTTGTTTGTTTTTTTCCTGAATAAATCAGGGGTGTCTACATTGTGTTACTCAGTCTGTAGTACCTAAGAAGCTGCAACTGAGGGTCAGGGAGTGGCTGGAAGAGTGGGCAATGGACCCATTCTTGCTGCTGCAAACAGAATAGTTCTGCTTCTACCTGTTTTATTTGTCTATACCATTTCTTTTGGAGAGGTTATTTGTGTTCATCAGCATGATGAAACTTATGTCAGAGTCCTAACACCTGGATTTAATGTCTTGTTTTGCTACTATCTATATAGGCATTGGACAGATATTTCAAAGCATTAATGAATATCTTGATTCCAGGACTTGTGCCATTTCCTCTGAAACACTTTTCCTGCTCTATTCCTCAGACTTCCTACTGATTTTTTGGTATTATATGTTACACCCTGTAGGATACCTACTCTAACCTCAAATATGGGTTAAGTGCTCTTCTGATATGGTACCAAAGCACTCTGTGTCAACCTCAACACAACACTGGCCTCATTGTATTTCCCGTTTGCTCTATGCTCCCCACTAAACTG
>JAQZBX010002174.1:22595-74690 GCA_029593785.1 Cabassous unicinctus
CTGAGGTAACAGGGCTGGGGATTGAACCCAGGACCTCATATGTGGGAAGCCAGTGCTCAACCACTGAGCCACATCAGCTCCCTGAGTTGGTTTTTTCGTTTGTTTTGCTTGTTGTTTTTGTTTTTTCAGGAGGCACCAGAAACTGAACCCAGGATCTCCCATGTGGGAGGCGGACACGCAATGGCTTGAGCCACATCCACTCCCTGAGAGTCCTTCTTAAGATGATGGTTTCTTCTCCCTGGGGCCACATGGGGACCCACCCTTTCCACAGGCTTGCCCAACGGCCATTTTCTTGGTTCCACCCAAATAACGCATCTGGGTGGCAATCAAGCTCCAGACCTCACCCTCCAAGAGCATTGGGGTGATTGCCACACTTTACTCAGTATTTGGGTTACAGTCTTAACCTCCCCTAGTATAGTGAGGTGAAGGCAACATCCTCCCTAAACTCCAGCATACAGGCCCAACCCTTTCAGAGCAATGAGTTGGCTACCTGGCCTTCCTTAACCCATGGGGGACAGGTCCACCCCTCTCAGATCTATGGGGGGGTTGACTTTAACCTCCCTAATCCTTGGGGAATGTGCTCCATCCTCCCTGTACCCTGGGGCAGCAAAACTCTCCCTGAACATCGGGTGGGAATATCCACCCTCTTCAACTGCCAGGGCAAACTCACCCTCTCTGTACACATGGGTGAGGTTCCTCTCTTGGCCCAAGGTGATGTCTTAATTTCAGATCTCAGTTTCCATGGTTTTCCTCTTAAAGCTGTTTCTCTTTCAATCTCTCCCTTCCATGTACTGTTTAGTCCAAGCTGACAGTGGTTTTGTTCATACTGCTCTCTCAAAAAGCTTGTTGCTTTAGCATGCAAGAAGCAGGGGTCCAAGCCATCAGACAGTAAGATTTCCACAAGTGTTTCCTAGATAGCTGCATCTTCAATCCTGATTTACAAGTTCTAAGTTTAGTTAAGTCCTCAAATGGGGCACTATCTTCTGGGGGGTTTGATTTCCAGAGCCTTGCAATTTCTGGAATCAGTTTCTGCTTTATTTGTGCCCAATAATTCAGTCCTCAACTTCTTTCTCTTCTCTAGCATTTTGCTATAAACTACAAGGAGAAGCCACGCTGCATTCTCCAAGTTTACTTTGGAAAGTTCTTCAGCTAAATGCCAAGGTTTGCCATTTTCAAATTCTGCCTTCTATAAAATATCAGCAATTTTGCTAAGTTCTCTGCAACTTTAAAACACCAGATCACCTTTCCTCAAGTTTCCAATAATAGTTTCATCATTTACTTTTAAGGTCTCACAGAAAGTCTCTTTAGAGTCCACATTATATCTCTTAGTCAATAGTCTCTTCAAAGCACTGTTGGTCTTTTTTTTACCAAGCATCTCACTATCAATAGTCTCTTCAAAGCACTGTAGGTCTTTTTTTTTACCAAGCATCTCACGATTCCTTCAAAAAATACCCCTTATCCATTTATAAAACCATTCCAGCATTTTGGTAATTGCAAAAGCACTTTCCCACTCTCCAGTACCAAACTCTGTACTCGTTAGCCAAAAGAGTGCAGATGCAAAGTACCAGAAATCTGTTGGTTTTTACAAAGGGTATTTATTTGGGGTAGAAGCTTACAGTTACCAGGCCATAAAGTGTATGTTACTTCCCTCACCAAAGTCTGTTGCCATGTGTTAGAGCAAGATGGCTGCTGACATCTGCAAGGGTTCAGGCTCCCTCTTCCTCTCTTGGCTCTGTGGTTCCTGCTTCTTCCAATATCAGCTTTAGGCTGGGATAAGTCTCATCTCTCTCTTAGGCTCATTCTTTTCTGGGCTCAGCTTCTCTGTTCTCTCCACAAGGTCAGCTGTAGACTACCAGGCAAATGGCTCATCTCCCTTCCCTGGCTCCAAGATCAAAACTCTAATCTCTGCACTGTTGTTTGGTTTTCTCTGTGAGTGCCCGCCCACCAAGGGGGCGGGGACACAACGTCCTACTGATGTGGCCCAATCAAAGCCTTAATCATAATTTAATCAAGTAAAAGTGAAACCTCTGAATCCAATATAATATAATATGCCCAGAGGGACAGACCAGTTCACAAATATAATCCAATATCTATTTTTGGAATTCATAAACAATATCAAACTTCTACACTGGGTGAGCACAAAGCATGCATAGGAAAATAGCAGATCTTATGGGAATGAAAGGCACAGTGAATGAAATAAAAAATACACTGGAGGCATATAACAGCAGATTTGAGGAGGCAGAAGAAAGAATTGGTGAGACAGGGCCTCTGAAAGTGAACACCCAAAAGAATAGATGAAGAAAAGAATGGAAAAAAATTGAACAGTGTCTCAGGGAACTAAATGACAGCAAGAGATATGCAAACACACATCATGGGTGTCCCAGAAGGAGAAGAGAAGGGAAAAGGGGCAGAAGAAATATTTGAAGAAATAATGGTAGAAAATTTCCCAACTCTATTGAAGGACATAGATATCCATGTCTAAGATGCTCAATGTATTCCCATCTAAATAAATCCAAATAGACCAACTCCAAGACACATACTAATCAGAATGTCAAATGCTAAAGACAAAGAGAAAATTCTGAGAGCAGCAAGAAAAAAGTGATGCATAACATACAAGGGATATCCAATAAGATTAAGTATCAATTTTGCATCAGAAACCATGGAGGCCAGAAGGCAGTGGTATGATATATTGAAGATATTGCGAGAGAAAAACTGCCAACCAAGAATCTTATAGCCAGCAAGATTGCCTTTCAAAAATGAGGGTGAGTTTAGAGAGTTTGTAACCTAGAAACCAGCTTTGCAGGAAATACTAAAGGGAGTGCTACAGCCTGAAAAGAAAAGACAGGAGAGAGAGGCTTGTAAGAGAATTGAGAAATGAAGATTATATCAGTAAAAGTATCTAAAAGCGTAAAAAGAGTGATAAAAATAAAATATGACAGGTAAAACTCAAACCTCATCCCTTATACAAAAATTAACTCAAAATAGATCAAAGACCTAAATATAAAAGCTAGAACCATAAATCTCCTAGAAGAAAAGCTCCTAGAAGAAAATGTAGGAAAACATCTTCAAGACCTGGTGATAGGTGGTGGATTCTTAAATCTTACACCAAAAGCACGAGCAACGAAAGAAAATGTGGGTAAATGGGACCTCCTCAAACTTAAACACTTTTGTGATTCAAAGGACTTTGTCAAGAAGGTGAAAAGGCAGCCCACTCAATGGGAGAAAATATTTTGAAACCCCATATCTGATAAGGGTTTGATTTCCATGCTATATAAAGCGATTATACAACTCAACAATAAAAGAGCAAGCAATCCAATTTTAAAATGGGCAAAAGACTTAAATAGACATTTCTCCTAATAGGAAATATGAATGGCCAAAAAGCACATGAAAAAATGTTCCATATCAGTAGCTATTAGGGAAATGCAAATCAAAATGACAATGATATATCATCCCACACCACATAAGAAACAAAACAATAAGTGCTGGAGAGGATGTGGAGAAATAGGAACTTTTCTTCACTGTTGGTGGGAATGTAGAATGGTACAGCCTCTGTGGAAGATACTTTGGCAGTTCTTCAGGAGGCTAAATATAGAACTGCTATATGATCAAGCAATTCCTCTACTAGGAATAGATCCAGAAGAACTGAAAACTCTGATGCGAATAGACATTTGCACACCGATGTTCATAGCAGTGTTATTCGCAATTGCCAAAAGATGGAAACAACCCAAGTGTCCATCATCCAATGAATGGATAATCAAAATGTGGTATATACATACAATGGATTACTATGCTGCTGTAAGAAGAAGTGAAATTGGGACACATATGATAACATGGATGAATAATGAAGACATTAAGTTAGGTAAAATAAGACAGACACAAAAGGGCAAATATTACATGGTCTCACTAATATGAACTAAATATGAAAAATAAATGCATGGAGTTAACACCTAGAGTATAGGTTATTAGGAGATAAGAGGATGGTTGCAAAGGAGTACTTATGCTTAATGTATGTAGAAGTTTTAACTAACTTGACTGTAAAAGTGTGGAAATGGATAGAGTTGATGGTAACACATTATATTGAGCAGAACTAATGCAGCTGATTTGTAAATGGGATTGTGGTAAAAGTGGTAGTCTAGGGATGTAAAAGTCAATTGAAAAGAAGCTTGAGAATAATCTAGGGACTGAATAGCACAGTGAACCCAGAGGTGGATGAGAATTGTGGTTAATAGTACAAATGCAATAATTCCTTCTGTGAACTAGTATGGTTGTCCATCATTATTGCAGGGTGGTGGAAATGTGGAGGAGCATGGGAAATAGATTAATGTAACCTACGGACTATAGTTAACAGCAATAGTGTAATATTCTTTCATCAGTGCCAAAGATGTACTGTGTTAATAATCAGGGGGATATGGAAAAAATATGCCAAATGTACGCAATGGACCATATAGTTAGTGGTAATAGTCTGATATTATCTTATAATCTGCAACAAATGATCCACAACGGTGTGGTGTATTGGTGACGGGTTGTTGTATGGGAATTCCACACATGTCCATGATTATTTTATAAATTTTCAAATTCTGTAATAAAAATATATTTTAAAAAAATAATTTTTTAAAAAGAGCGATCAAGCTGAGAAAAGAGATGGAGGAAACGTAAATGTATATTGCTGGGAAGCGGATGTGGCTCAACCAGTTGGGCACCTGCCTACCACATGGGAGGTCCAGGTTCAGGTCCTGGTGCCTCCTAAAAGAAGACAAGCAGACGCCACCTCCTGCCACAAAGAGCTAGACGCTGCCTCCCACCACAGCAAGCTGATGCCACAAGCCAGCAGACACCGCAGCCCGCAGGGAGCAGATGTGGCTCAGGCCGTTGGGCACTTGCCTCTCATGTAGGAGGTCCCGGGTTCAGTTCCCAGTGCCTCATGGAGAAGGTGAGCAAACAATTAGCAGATAGAAGAGAGAACCATGTGGGGGAGGAGGGGGATAAATAAAGAAAAATAAAGTAAATAAATCTTTTTTAAAAATGTATATTGCTTAGTGAGAAAAGCTGGTCTGTATAGGCTATATATAGTATGATTTCAAATATAGGACATTCTGGAAAAGGCAAAACTCTTGAGACAGTAAAAAGATCAGTGGTTGCCAGGGGTTCAGGGAGGGAGGCAGGGATGAATAGTTGGAGCAGAGGGGATTGTTAGGACAGTAAAACTATTCTGTAAAATACTGTAATGGTGGATAAATGACACTATACATTTGACAAAAACCCATGTACAATAAAAAGAGTGAACCCTAAAGAAAATGATGGACTTTAGTTAATACTAATGTATCAATATTGGTTCATCAATTGAATCAAATGTACCACCTTAATGCAAGATGCTAATAATAGTGGAAACTGAGAGGGGGAAAGAGGAGGCATAAGGGAATTCTCTGTACTATCTGCACCAAATTCTGTCACCTGCTCTAAAAAGTAAAGTCTATTAATGAAAAATTAGAATTAGCAAAAACATGAAGAACAAAAATGACTTATCAACTGAACTTATGTACGATGAGACATTTAGGTAGAATGGTACATGTTTAAAACGTGAGAAAAAATAGGTTTTGAAATGCACACAATATATAAAGGGCATTGCTTAATACTCTTAATATCTTTGCAATTTTCCCAGGCATATGGATAGATACAATGAGAGACTAAAGTTCAAAGATAAAAAAAAATAGGACATCTGTCAACTGGAGAAGGAACTGCTTTTACAGGTTAATAGTAAGCAAGCCATTAGTAGAGGTCTTTAAGAGTGGCCTCTATCCCCACTTCCCAATCACGGAATGAAAGGTCTCTTACATTCTGCAAGTCTCAGAAAGCAGGTGATATTATTTGGTCTTTGGGGGAATTATTCCTATTAGATAAGTTAACTCTTTGTTTTACAATGGAAAAAGCTATTCATTGAGAAAGGAAATGATAAACCATGCAAATTAGCCACTCCAAAGTACCCATTCCCTCAAGGAGTGTTCCTTGTATAGTAAGGGAATCAATTGGGTGTTTGAATAGAGTAGCATGCCCATGAAAATTCTGAATATTCTGGGGAAAATACAGGAAATATTTATATAGAGAAATACAAGCATTTCAATATTTCTCCAAAAAGTCATTGGATGAATATATCTTCTCTGAAAACTTAAATTACACAATTTATTAATTCATTCAACACTTATTGAGAGCCAATTTGTGTCAGGTACCAGGCCCTTGAAATATACCAGTGGATAAATCAGACCTGTGGAGCTTACATTCTAATGGGAGAAGACAGACAAAAAAACAATTAAACAAATAACTAAATTCTTAGTGTGTTGGAAAGATTAAGAGTTACGGGAAAAGAAAAATGTAGAGGAGTGTGGGGTAGATGGGTAAGGCGGAAGGAGTGGCACAAGCAGGCCTCAGTGAGAAAATGTCTTTTGAGAACAACTTTAAGTGAGAGAATTAACCATGTGGATAACTGGGGAATATCTAGGCAGCAAGAGGAGCCAGTGAAACCATCTTGAGACAGGAATGACTGTAGAGTTTGAGAAACAGGGAACATGTGGTTGGAGAGAAGTGAGTAAGGAGGAAAAAGCAGGAGATGACTACTGAGAGGTAAACGGAAGGTAAATTGTGTAGGTTTTGTAGGCCATTCTAAGTATTTGACTTTTATTCCCAGTGAAATGAGGAGACTGCAGGGTTTTGAGCAGAGGGGTGGCATGATCTAACTTTGAGTCACTCTCTAGTAGGTTGAGAATAGATTTTAGGGGCCAAGTGTAGAAACAACACCATTTTAGCAAGCTATTTCAGTAATCCAGAAGCAAGATGATGGTGGTTTGAACCAAGAGTGAGATATTGTATGATTATAGATATATTTTGAAGGTAAAGTCAACAGAATTTCCTGATGGAATGGAAGTGAGAGTAAGAGAAAAGAATAGGTGATTTTGGCCAGATCAACTTAAGGGACAGGTTAGTATCTACCAAAATGATGAAGGTGCAAGTGGAACAGGTTTTGATAGATTAGAGCTTAGATTTGGACATGTTAAGTTTTAGATATCTATCAGGCATATAAGTGGAGAAATTGAATAGGCATTTGGGTAAATGACTCTCAAGTTCAGGGTTGAAAATAAATTAGTGTCCAGATTTAACTCTGTAACATTGCATGATATTACCAAGAGTCTAGTATTGATAGAGGAGAGAAGACAACTAAGAACTGAGCTCTGGGTAACTTCAACATAAAGAAATCAGAGATAAGAGAAGGAAGCAGCACAGGAGACAGGAGTGACCAACGAGGTAGGAGGAAAACCAAGAGTATGTACTGTCTTCAGAGGCAAGTAGAGAAAATATATCAAGGAGAAGGGAATCACTGACTCTGTCAAATGCCACTGATTGAAAGGCTAAATAAAATGCAGATTGAGAATTGACTATACGATTTAGCATTGTGGAGATCATTGGTGACCTTCATGTAAGTAATTTTAGTGAACTAATGATGCAAAACCTTATTGTAGTGGGTTTAAGAGAGAATTGGAGAAGGAGGTTTGGAGACAGGTAGTAGAGAGAACTCTTCTGTGGCATTTTGTTGCAGAGGGGAGCAAAAGAATGAGTTAGCTGGCAAGTGTAGCAGTACCAAGAGAGTTACTTTTTTAAGAGTGGAGAATTAACAGTATGTTATATGATAATAAAAACAATACAATACAAAACAAAAGACTTGATAGAGAGAGAGAAGAGGGGAGAATTGGTAGAGTGACATGTTTCAGTAGGTGTGAAGAGATGGGATTAGGTGCACAAGTAGAAGTTTAACTTTAGATAGTTCATCAAGAGTTAATACATGGGAAGGCAGAGTATGTGGGTATAGATGCTGTCCGGTGGATAAATGGAAGTCTGTGGAAGTCTCTTTAATTGCTTCAGATTTCTCAGGGAAGTAGGACGCAAGTCAACACCTGAGAAGGGAGGTCAGAAGGGTATGCTGTAGGTTTGAGAAAAGAAGTATGCAATTGTCATCGAAAGAAAATAACTGGACTAGAGAAACACAAGATGATTGCTTTGCAGTATTATGGGCCAACTTGAACTATGTGGTCATGAATTTAAGTGAGATGAGTCAGTGTAGTTAGATGTTTTTCTTCAGCCACATTCAGCTGCATCAATGCAGGGGGTGTGGTTTCGTCAAGCAAGCACATGCCATGAGAGATGCGCAAAAAAGTCAAGAGTAAGCAGAAGGGAGTGATTATGACAGGCACAAAGCTCTTAGAAGAATATTTCCAGAGTTTTCCCTTAAAGTGATAGGTTATTCTTCCCTTAATTGAAAGAAAAAATACTTAAAATATTGTGACATACATTTCGAAAGAATGAAAATCATGGAAATTAAAATTATCCCATAGGGAAATTTCTAAGGAAGCAAAGAGTACATATTTAATGCAAACTCATTATAGAGAATTGTGCTGTCTAATATGGTAGCCTCTAACCACATGCGGCTATTTAAATTAATCAAAATTAAGAAAAATGAAGAATTCAGTTCCTCAATTATACCAGCCACATTTCAAGTACTCAATAGTCATTTTGCTTATTAGACAGAATATAGAACATTTTCATGATCATAGAAAGTTCTATTGGACAGTGTTGATATAGAACATCAGTACAGACAGATTAAGGCATTTGTTCAAGGCCATTTGAATAGATAATGACAAAACCCAGATGACTTGATTCTTAATCCAATGTTCCTTCTACTACTGCCTCTCAATATCCAGAATCCAATAATTAATTCTCATACAAAGGCTCCTGTAAAAATAATACAAGAAAAACACATGACTGTCATCCCTCAACTGGCCTCAAAAACATCATTCTTCAAAGACAAGGTGTTCTCAAAAATTGCGATTTCAGTTTTAATGTTCGAAGAACTAATTGGTACTAACAGTATATTTCCTTTAAGTTGATAGCAGGATTAAGATGATCTTTTTAAATATTCATGGCCAAGTGGCATACCTGCTCATTTCCCTACCAGAAACCAGAAAAATTTCTAAGTAAAGGACTGGGTCACTTAGACCATCTGTCACTTCAATAGGGCAATAGAGTTAGACCAGGTTGGGACAAGAACCGAAAGCAAGGCTGAGCAAATGACAACTGAGAGGGTTGCAGAAGGCAGATTCAGCAGGAAAAGAGGTGGCAGTATGAGGAGTGGAATCAAACATTTGGGCCACCACTCTCACCAAACAACAGCAAAAGTCTTTTCTTTTATCTTTCTGGATTATGTGATAGGTAAAATATACATGGAGTTTTGATAGGCAGAAATGCTACAATTTTTACCCTGTAAGTCCAACAAAGGTAATGCAAACATAAGAATTATTTAAAAAATTTTTCCCAATCACAAATATGATTAGCAATAACAGGGAGTTTCCTACATAATATGATTAAATATGTCTTAATGCTTGCTAAATGAAAAATGATATAACATAGAAGAATATTCATGGGCTTTTTCTCAACCATATTTTATATTTTTATTAAAATTCTGATTTTCCTCTAGGATAACATCTTTTAAGTTGGGTCTAAAATTGTTCTGGGTTTGACTACCATTAATTTTAGGAACTTATCATCCAAACTCCAATTTGCTTAGTGAAGCATGCTGAGTAGTATCAATGAAGACCACAACTTCAGTCTCCTGTTTTCTTACAGTTATAATTTAAATCATTTGAATCTTTTGGATGTGTTATACGATGTTATGAAATGTATTTAAAAGAGAAAGGAATGATGGAGTTTTTAAGAGTGTTTTCAAATATACGTACCTGGGAAGGAACATTTTTGGGAGGCTCTATTCGAATGCTTGGATCCCATTCTCCAGGAGGGAGAACAGTAACCTGATCCAGAAATTCATCAATTCCTGATACCAAATCATTACGATCTTTAGCTTTGTAAGCAACATCATGAAATACCTACAGAAGGAAGAGAAATATCATTTACACATAAAATACAGTTATAAAATCTTAATGTGTCCTGTATTTCCATTTCCCAGTTATCTCATACATATTATTATAACAATTTGAGGGGGTAACAGCTCCAACTCTAAAGAAGTTTATGATGCAAAATATTACAAATTTAGTTTATTCTATGAATCCACACAGATATGTATTTTTCTTAGAATGCTAGAATGAATGTTGAAATTTCTGTAGGCAAGGAGTAAAGGAAAGTGAAAGAAGGATGAGAAGAATCTCACTAAACTAGAATTCATGTTTCAGGCTAGGCAACCATTATTTATGTATGGATAAATCAGACACTCTGGAGAAAGCCCTTATAAAATCTGTAGAATATATTTGAAATGTTAGCAATATTTATGTTATAATTATAATATATTCATATTAGCATAGTAAACTAATTAAAAAGGTAAATTTTGTTTCAATTTTGGAAATCATAATATTATAAAGTAGTGTTTTCTGGATATATGTCAAATCTATACAGTACAGAAAGTATATTTCCTTTCAAAGTATGAGTTACATTTTATACCTACACACACACACACACGTGTACTCATGTGTGCACACACGGTGTGGTAGTCATTTGGGCTGTTGACAGACATTCCAGGTCTCCTTCTGGAATGCACTTCCTTAACTTCTTTGAAATTAGATGTGGCCTATTTAGGTGTTCATATGTCACTCCCAAATGAAAGTTATAAGCACCAGTGTGTGACTTATCATGTTACCTTTTGTCTGCCTTAGTGATTGAGAAAACACAAGTTGAGATGGAACATTTATCAGCTGGGTGCTTGAGTGACTATTGAGCAGCGCTCATCTGCGAGCTTGTGAGGGACCTCTGGCATGCTGGAAATAAACCCTTGTTTAGTATAAGCCACTGATATTTTAGTTGTTATTACTGCAGCATAATCTAACCTATCCTGACTGATACATATAAAAGTGATATCCTTAATATAATTAGGGGGAAAAGAAGGAATAAGGATAAACTGGAAATCTTAATTTGCACTAAACATAATAGATATGTTTTTGATGCTTTTTGTATTTCATATAATATGAAATGGAAAACACAAATATTTAAGGTTAGGGACTGTATTAGTCAGTCAAAGGGGTGCTAATGTGAAATACCAGAAATGGGTTGGTCTTTAAAAAGGGAATTTATTTGGGGTAGAAGTCCACAGTTACCAGGCCATAAAGCATAAGTTTCTTCCCTCACCAAAGTCCATTGCCATGTGTTGGAGCAAAACAGCTGCCGACTTTTGCCAGGGTTCAGACTTCTTGGATTCCTCTCTTCCCGGGGCTGCATTTCTCTACGGGCTTAGCTCCTCTGTTTCCTCCACAAGGTCAGCTGTAGACTAGCAGGTAAATGGCTCACTTCTCTTCTCCTGGGGCCTTCTTTCCAACATCAAAACTCCAACATCAAAACTGCTACTCAAAACTGCTGCATCTCTGTTCTTTGTGATGCCTTTTATATTTTATTCCCCACCCACCAAGGGGTGGGGCTTAACACCCTACTGACTTGGCCCAGTCAACGCCCTAATCATAACTTAATCATGCCCAGATTAAAAGATCAGTTTACAAGCATAATCTAATAAAGATTTTTGGAATTCATAATTACACCAAATTGCCAAATGGCTACAGGGACTCTTATATAATTCCTTAAAATTGCCTATATTACAATTACTAAATATCCCAAAATTTCTAGGACAATTATGCTATCAGATATTCTATCCCACTTTTATACCATTTGTTTCAGTTTCTGGTTTGATACTTAATATAAACTGTTCAAGTGATAATGATCATTTTAAAAGGCTTTTTCTTGATATTCCAAATAAGAACATTTCACAAAAGATCATTGGTGTGATGAGTACACACCTTTGCTTAGGATAATATGATAATATCAATGACATATTGAGAATCAGAAAATCCTCTTCTAAAGGTCTTTACACAATCATGATACCTAATCTGAACATCAAAAAATTGCAAATTTCCTTAATCCCTATTGGGAATTTAGTTACTCCTTTCCTGCTAGTAAAAACTCTCTATTTTACCTTATACTTTCTCAATTTCCATTTTTAATTTTTTCCTATGAGTTCTTCAGTTATAGCTTAAGCTGCTCTCCTAATTCAAATTATTTTTTCAGCACTATCTAAGCTACTAGTCATTTACTCTTCTTAGCTTTTATTCAAACAATCATGTTGTTGATTTCCTAGAACTTTTTCTAGTTCTTTGTGTTTTTGCATGATAATCCACTCTTCTTTAATCAGAATATAGACTTAATATTGTGATTTCAGTTTAGATGTACTGATTTTAAAGTGATTATAAGACATAAAGAGTACAAGACAAACAAAGAAACAGGAAATAATGGCTCATCCCAAGGAAGAAGGTAAAAATACAGAAAACACCAATGAAGAAAATGGATTGTGGGCATACAGAAAAGAGCCTTTTAAAAAACGATCTTAAAAAATGTTCAAGGAGATGAAGGAAAATACAGAGAAAGTAATACCTTTCCTTAGACTCTCATATTGTTCAGCAATATGAGAGTCTAAGGAAAGATATAGAATATTTAAAAAGGAACCAAACAGAACTACTGGGGTTGAAGACCACAATAACTTAAATGAAAAATGCCCAGGAGGGTTTCAAGAGCAGATTGGAGTGGCAGAAGAATCAGTGAATTTGAAGACAAGACACTTGAAATGAGTCAGACTGAGGAGCAGAAAACAAAAAGAAATATTAAGAGCAAAAGTAGCTTAACACCTCTGAGACACCATCAAGCATACCAAAATACACATTATGGGGATTCCCAGAAGGAGAAGAAAGAAAGAAAGGGACAGAATGAATATTCAAAGAAATAATGACAAAGAACTTCCCAAACTTAGCAAAAAACATGAAATTTTGCATTAAAGAAGCCCAGAGAACACAAAACAGGATAAACATGAAGAAAAATACACCCCCATCATATATGATCACACTATTGAATGCAAAGGACAAGAAGAGAGTTCTGAAAGCTGCAAGAGAAAAGCAATGTATTTTGTACAAGGGAATCGCAATTAGACTGAGTGCCAGTTTCTCATCAAAAACTATGGAGGCAAGAAGGCAGCAGGCTGAAATACTTAAAATGCTAAAAGAAAACAACTGCCAGCCAAGACTTTGATAGCTGGTGAGACTCCAAAAATGAGGGAGAGATTAAGACATTCTCAGATAAACAAAAGCTGAGGGAGTTCATCACCACTAGACCTTCCCTACAGCACTGTTAAAGGGAGTTCTTCTGACTGAAAGGAAAAGACACTAGACAGTCATTCAAAGCAGCATAAAGAAATAAACATCTCTGGTAAAGGTAACCATGTGGGTAATTATAAATGCCAGTATTATTGTATTGCATTGTTTGGCATGCAATCCACTTTTTACTTCGTGCAGGTGCCAAAATACAAATGCAGAAAAATTAATGACAAATCTATCTTTTTGGACACACAATATACAAAGATAAAAGTGGTTACATGCACTAAAAAAAGGGTGGGGGGACAGATGGATATAGGAAAAGTATACGTGCATGCTATTGACGTTAAGTTGGTATCATCCCAAATATCATTGTTATATATTTAGGGTGTAAATTTTTAACCCCATCAGAACCACCAGGAAAATAGATGAAAAATATATCCAGATAGAAATGAAAAGGTACTCAATCTGGTACAAATCAGAAAAATCAAATAAATATAAAAGTAGGAATTAACGGGAGTGAGGGAAAAAACAGCAAAATGGCAGGAGAAAGTCACATATTATCCATAATGATTTTAAATGTAAATGGATTAAACTTTCTATTCAAAAAGCAAAGATTGGCAGAATGCCTAAGAAAACAGGCCTATATGTCAAGGCCCTTGATCTTAATGCTTGTACTTAGAAACTTTATTTCTGTAAAAATCAAACTTAGCCAAATTATATAATAATTAATGCCTAAGAGTTATCTCCTGAAAACCTCCTTGGTACTCAAATGTGGGCTCGCTCTAAGCCAAACTCAGCACATAAACTCACTACCTTCCCCCCGATGTGGGACATGACATGTGAATGAGCCTACCTGGCACTGAGGGATTATTACCAAGTGCTAAACAGTGATGCATTTGGAAAAAGACCTTGAACAAAAGGGGGAAACATTAAATTAAACAGAGTTTTTATGGCTAAAAAATTTCAAAGTGAGTTGGCATGTCACTCCAGAGGTTATGCTTATACAAATCTCAGGCAGATTTCACTAACCGCCCCAGTAAACAAAGCTTCAAAGAAGAGTGGACCTGATGGCTCTAGGGACATTTGGATACCAGAGGTAAGGCACACAGCCTCATTAAATCAACACCCCCTTGATGGGCCATATTTGGTAATATATGATGATGGACAAGTCCCATGCCCAAAATCAAGGAGTATCTACAACTGCAAGGAAAACAATTCCTTCCATCTGCCCCATAATATCTAAGTCCCCTCTCAGCTTGAACCAGTTAGACCAGACATAATCCCAAATCTGTCAAGATTGAAGAATGAATAGACATAAGGGGGAGTATAACCACTAACCAAAGTAGATTTATTGTTATTTTAGTTATTATCTTATGTTAACAGAAGAATGTGTAACATTGATATAAAGAAAATGGTTGCCAGGGGTTCAGAAGGAAGGGGGAGAGCTGAAAAGATGGATCACAGGGCATATTTAGGGCAGTGAAATTGTTCTGTATGATACTGCAATTATGGACACATGATCTTATACATTTCTCAAAGTCTATAAAACTGTACAGCACAAAGTGTAAACCATAATGTAAACTATAGACTTTGGTTAGTAGCAATGCTTCATTACTGGTTCATCAATTTTAACAAATGTACCATACTAATATAAGATGCTAATATAGGAGAAACTATGTATGTGGGTATAGGGGTGATATGGGAATAACCTATACTTTTGGTGTAATTTTTCTGTAAATATACATCTAAAATTTTCTAAAAATAAAGTTTATTATCACACACACACAAACACAAACACCTTACAACAAAGAAAAAGCCCAGGACCAGATGGCTTCACAGGGGAATTCTACCAAACTTTACAAGAATACTTAATTCCAATTCTGCTCAAACTCTCCCAAGAAAGTGAAGAGGAGAGAACACTCTCTAACTCATCCTATGAGGTCAACATCACCCTCATTCAAAAGCCAGATAAGGATACCACAATATATGAAAACTACAGACCAATATCTCTTATGAATAAAGATGAAAAAAATCCTCAACAAAACACTAGTAAACCAAATCCAATAACATATTAAAATAATTATATACCATGATCATTTGGGATTTATCCTTGGTATTCAAGGTTGATTCACCATAAGAGTATCAATTAATGTTATACACCACATTAACAGAATGAAGGGGAAAAAAACATGATCATTTAAATCGATGCAGCAAAGGCATTTGACAAAATACAGCACCCTTTATTCATAAAAACATTTAAAACACTAGGAGTAGAAGAAAATTTCCTAAACCTAATAAAGGTCATATATAAAAAGTCCATAGCTAATATCCTACTTAATGGTGAAAGACTAAAACTCTCCCTCTAAGATCAGGAGCAAGACAAGAATGCCCACTGTCACCACTGTTATTCAACATTGTGCTGGAAGTTCTTGCCCGAGAAATTAGGCAAAAAAAGAAATAAAAGGCATTCAAATTGAAAAGCAAGAAGTAAATTTTTCTCTGTTAGCAGATGATATCATCTTATCTACAGAAAATCTTGAGAAATCTACAACAAAGCTTCTAGATCAAATAAACGAATTCAGCAAAAGTGTGGGGTAAAAGATCAACACCCAAAAATCAGCAGTGTTTCTATACACAAGCAATGAACAACAGGAAGAATGAAGAAAAAAATTCCATCCAAAATAGCAACTAAAACATCAAAGATTTAGGACTAAACCTAACCAAGAATGTAAAGGACTTATCCACAGAGAACTACAAAAGATTGCTAATAGAAATTAAAGTAGACCTAAATAAATGGGAGGATATTCTATGTTCCTGGACTGGAAGACTAAATATTGTTAAGATGTCAATTATACCCAAAGCAATTTATATATTCAATGCAATCCCAATAAAAACTCCTACAACCTTCATTGCAGAAATGGAAGTCAATCATCAAATTTATATGGAAGAGTAAGGGGCTCCAAAGTTTTTCAAGGGGCTAAAGCCATTTTGAAAAAGAAAAATGAAGTTGGAGGACTCACACTTCTCAATCTTAAAACATATTGCAAAGCCACAGTAATCAAACAACATGGTACTGGCACAAGGATAGACATAAAGCCCAATGGAATAGAAATGAGATCTCAGAAATCAACCATCACTTTTCTGGCCAACTGAATTTTGACAAGGTGGCAAAGACCACTGAACTGGGAAAAAATAGTCTCTTCAACAAGTAGTGCTGGTAAAAGTGGATTTCCATTTGAAAAATAAAAAAAGAAGACCCCTACCTCACACCATATGCAAAAATCAACTCCAAATGGATTATAGACCATAATATAAGAGCTAGAACTATCAAACTCCAAAAGAAAACCTAGGGAAGCATCTTTAGGTCGTTGTGTTAGGCAATGGTTTCTTAGATTTTACCCCCAAAGAACAACAACAAAAGAAAAAATAAATAATAGAGCCTCATCAAAATTCATTTTTTTCTTCAAAGGACTTTATCACAAAAGTAAAATGACAACCTACAAACATGGGAGACAATATTTGGAAAACCAATACTTTTTAAAGGGTGGATGCTATGCTAAGCAGTAATGGATTTTTTTTTAAAAGATTTATTTATTTATTCCCCTCCCCCTGCCCCCATTGTTTGTGCTGGCTGTCTGCTCATATTCTTTTTTAGGAGGCCCCGGCACCAAACTGGGACCTCCCAAGTGGGAGGGAGGCACCCAATCACTTGAGCCACCTCTGCTCCCTGCTTGTTGTGTCTCTCATGGTGTTTTCTTTGTTGCATCATCTTGTTGCATCAGCTTGCCATCTTGCTTGTCTTCTTTAGGAGGTATTGGGAACCGAACCTGAGACCTCTCATGTGGTAGGTGGGCACTCAACTGCTTAAGGTACATCCGCTTCCCATTAATGGATTTTTTTCAAGGATAGGGAAGACTTGGACATTTATTTTATAGACATTTCTTAAGCAGATAGAGTGTGTTGAGCATGTTTGCTGGCTGAACAGAAAGTGCCAGTGGTGACTTAAGAGCTAGGAAATATTTAAACTGTTATCTCAAAATCCAGAACAAGAGAGAGAAAAATCAATGCCACTCTTCTCCATAAATTCTTGGTTTTGTTTTTGTTTTCATAAAACTATTTATATTAATATGTAATGGATTTATGATTATTTTTTAAAGAAATAACAAATATATATTTTTAGTTCTCAGTTTTAATTTCCATTGTGGCAAATATTGATACATGTTACATAATCAAAAGTTCTTTGAGTACTTAATAATATTTAAAAATGTAAAGGAAACTATACATCTCTAGCATTGCCAATAAATACAATCATAAGATAAGACTGATCTCTAGTAATACTCAACAGAAATGGGAAAACAGATTATTAGATTGATTCAGGGTAGGATGTTGGTAGGATGATTAGCACCATCAGTCATTCATTTGAAAAACAACTTTTATTGAACCCATACATAGTGCTAGACATTATGTTAAGTCTGAAAATACAAAAGAAAAATACAGCCTACCTACAAGGAGTCCCCAGTACAGAGAGGAGAAAAACAAATATTTATTTGAGCATTGGCAAATGACTTTGCTAGGTCACAAAAACGAATATAATGTGGTAATTGCACTCATGGAATTTACAGTTTAATAGTACAACCCAATTCACCATTTTCTCAACCAAAGTAAGCTCTATGAATCAACGTACTAAATTATCTTCTTAATGAGTATGATTATTTAATAGCCTTCAAAGCAATTATATAAGCAGAACAATTCTCCACCAGGACTTTGAACAGTTAAAGAACAACTTTTTCTTTTTAAAAAGTATTTAAATGTTCTTTGATGTTCAATCAATGTCCTGTTTTAATTAACAGCTCCCACCTTTTAGACTAAATTTTTGGTTGGGTTTCTGCTTTTCTATCCCACTGCCCACAAGAGTTACAAATTGCCCTAAAGCTAAGCTCGAAACTTTCAAGTCTAAAGCATTCATCTTTGGTCCCCAGGTTTAAAAAGTGGACCTTCAAGGAATTGTAAAGAGAGATAATGGGTTTTGCATGGCTTTTTGGTGTGATGTATATTATTCAACTAAATTGCCATTGTTTTTTCTTTAGGCTTTAAAATCGTTTTGCTCTAAACAAGCTTTGATATAAACAATGGCGCTCACTTTGGCAGCACTTACACTAACAGGGGAATGTCTATGAATATATTCCAAATATCACTAAACAACAAAAGTTCTTTAGAATATAATGTTTTAAAATACCATATTTGGGTGTGAATTTATTACTCTTTGGAACAAAATTTTCCAAGGAAAATTTTATAGTAGAAGCCTGGGAAAATGGGATTTGATACAGCAAAATGTGATTCACAGCAAATTATCATGAATACAGGACCTCCAAAAGTTAGGTGTACCTAGTTAGAGAAAATGTACCCAATGAAGTCAAATAAATACCTCATCTGTCATTAAGGTTGCAATGGATCTGCCAATTTCATGGTACTGTTGACCCTTTCCCAGGGGTCCCAGAAGAATGAACAAAAATCTGTAATTAAGAAGAAAAAAAAGAGAAATGTTTCAAACTAGAAATATAAAAATAATTTTAGTACTACAGAATCACTTATATTTAAGGAACCACTGAAAATGGGGAATTTGATGTGAAATGCTTCCTTTGTTTTTCATAACTTACCATTGTTTTGAAACATTTTATAATTACTGACTCTTATTGCTTAAGATCCTTACACAATGGGAATACATGATTATTTTTATCTCAGTGTTTCTTCATTTAGTTATCCTGTGAACATACACAGTTGTTGGGAACTGCAAATCTATGATCCTTAGAAAATGAAGGTGGGCAAAAGGAAAATCTGATTAAACCCTTCTGAATAGAAACAAAGAGAATTCACTTTGTTAGTTAGAAGGGAAAATGAGGTAATACAGGGTCAACAAAACAGGTATATATGAAATTTATATTAATAGAAAAAATGGTCAAGAATCAAAGATCAGGCAGAAAAAAGTGGGGAGTTAACAATCTATAATTCCAATGCTTGAGGAATAAAAATACCAGCCTCATTGTAATGCTCCAATCTACATTATGTTGAAAATCTGGCAAACTCATATCACAACTGGTGCTTTCAAAGAAATCAACATGCGCCCTAACTTGGAGGACTGGTAATTGTCCTGTCTTTGAAAAGGTCAATGTTTCAGGGAAATTATGAAAATTAAAGAATGCCCTATATCCTTCAATATAAATCTATGGTGTTAATTTGTTAATTGGCATATGCTTTTAGGAATTAAGCCTGATGGCTTTATAAGGTAGACTGAGATCGGTATTAAATCTACCTTTCATTTAGTTATACAGTTTAGAGCTTCTGCATGCTTTCATATGACGCATACATTATATAGTCTTAGAGGGTCTGACATTAATTTTTGTGTTAATTGTAACTGAATCCAAGTCCATTTCTGCTGTATAGTTGTGCCCACTATATATTCAAAACAGGAAGAATTTAATGTGGTGGCAAATACTTTATCAACTGTAATACTTTTAAGGAATTTCCTAACCTATGTATTTCTTGCTATTTTTCAGGCTTTCATTCCATAGGCTATTTATAAAGTTCTAAAAGATTTTCTGAAATTTCTACTATGTGTTGCTGTTAATAGTCATGGTGTGCCCTTTGTCCTTCTAAGAAAGGATAATTAAGAACACTGAATGTCTTTATTAATTCTAGTTGCCTAACTAATCTTCTCACACTTTTCACCTTTCCTAACTAACTAGTCTGGTCTTTTGACTCTCTCCTCGTGAAGTGGCTCCACAGTGCCCAGAATTTTTCCTCCATTGTTCTCTACACGTATTTTGCTATATCAGTGTGAAATGAGGTCCTCTAAACCTGACAAGGTTTCAAAGTGAGGGTATATAATACCAGTATGGCTTTTCTCTAGGGAATTATTCTTTTCTTCCCTTTGATATATAGGAACTTATCATTGTCACAAATAACCATAATTTACTCAGATTTTACCTCATGCCTTTGCTTAGAAGACTGAAAAGGAATTTAAAGCTCTGCCAAAATAATACCTCTACAAGTAGTAAGTTTCACATCTTAAATCTGAATCCCAGATTACCAGAGGCTCTGAATAAATCATAGGTTATACATAGAAATCCACACAGTCAGATGCTCTGCTCATTGCTCATCCTTCCCCTTTTTAAATAAAATTTGGTATGTTTCTTAGTAGCAAAACAGGATAAGCATAAACTTCTTTCTATAACATGAATGGTAACCAGATTCCTGCCTCAAACCGCAGAGTCAGGCACAGGTACTGGAACACTGAATCCCCTTCCAGTCAGCTGAGCTCTTACAAAATGGCTGCATCATTTCAAATTTTTGGACTCTCTTATCCATAATGAAAGTGTGAAGTGATGTAATCTGCTGTGTTTTGAGTTAAGGGAAAAGGTCCATAGTAAAAACATTCCACAAACCCAGTTGCCACAGCACCTGGACTTCTTGTCATTTGAACTTGGCTAAGGCATGCACTGTTTGGAAGAAGCATATTAGCACTGTCTGAGACAAGTGCAACATCAAGCAAAGGGCAGCAGTCACATGGGAAATGGGACCTTCGACAGATATGTGTTGCTGTGGGAACAGGACCAGAGTGGAAGGCTATATGTATTTAAGAATTACATTTGATGATGACAAAATGGGAGAAACAAGGTCCCTTGGGTATTCACTAGGAATCTAAAGCACCGAAGCTAATATTCTTTTTTTTCCCTAACAATTTTGCCCATGAACAGGCTTTTATCTATAAAATAGGGATAAATGATAACATAATTTAAATCATATAATCCATAAATTATTAGTTTTTATGTATGAACGAAAAACAAAATTCAGCTAATCAAATTAATTTGTACTTTTTGACTCAGATTCAACCACACTACCATAACGCTACTACCAGTCACCTATAGACGCCCTGTGGTATGTGGGAGGCAATTTGTGTCTAGAGTTGAAACATAAAGGCAAAATTTATACCACAGTGGTTGCCCTAATACAGGCTGTATTTTGGATGCCTATTCATCCAAGCATAGGCCAGGCCTTGAAACCTTTGATTTTTTTGAGTTTGACCACATTCATATATAAGATCCTATGTAGCACACACTGTAATGCAATCTTTGAGAAAAACTTAACACTTAATTAATTTTTGTTTTTACCAAAAGTGTAAACAAAGCATTTATATGGTAATATAGATGAAGATACCCAGAGATGAGGTTTGAAGTTTGAGAAGAAGAAACTAGAAAAACAGAATAATTTTAAAGCACATTTTCCCTCCTCTAAAACAAGAAGAAACAATAGTTTAATGGATTACACATTAGCTCCTAGATAAAACTCTAAGAAGAAATTATATTTAATTCCTCATTATTTTTCCCTACAAAAATGGTTGAAGGAAAATATAAAAAATATTTTTACCTGGTTGGAATTGGGACTTCAGCCAGTCCTTGAAGCAATACAGCTGGAGACAACCTGACAAATGCAACTACAGTTCTGTCTAAGAACTCCAGTTCCCCAACTAGGATGTTTGAAGCTTCAGCACCTGGAGGAATCTTTTTCATAAAATGCAGATCAACCTGAATGCATCACAAATTAAAATAATAAGTCAAAATTGGAATAATTTAGTAAGTCACATTCTAGCACCGTTGTTCACATATGGTAGCCCATCGATAAACATAGTTTAAATAAACACACAGTCAATATTTTTGAAAAAATTATTTTCAGCATCAGGAATTTTAAAATTTTAGGGGAGAAAAATATATATCCCCAATTAAATGAATGTTTTAACCATAATTTAATTTGCATTTGCCTACAGATTTAAATATTTTATATTCATTACCTTTATTCTTGTGTATAATACATTTCTATTATTATTCAAAATATGTCCATTACAAAAGAAATATACTCATGTTTCTCCTTATAGCATAAATTATGACTTAGTCTTCATCATGTTAGAGTTATTCTATATTCTTCACCTTCTATACTTAGCCTGATAATTATTTTTCCAATTTTAGTTTCTCAGCAGAGAATTTTAGAAACAGCAGAGTAGAGAAAAAAAGGAATAAAATTATTGACATTTGGAGTTGCTAAAGAACCATCCATGGTTGAATTTCGGAAATGAGATGTCTATGATTGAAATGAATGCACACAAAAGAAAAGTGATCATTAACAAGAAGAAATGCTAAGTAAACAGTAAGGTGAAGTCTGGAAAATGAAAGTAAAATATCCAAAAGAATAAATATCAATTTTTTATGCGTACGACCTCAGTGGAAACCAGTGACTTTAAAACCAATTTCATAAGGCCGTTTTCTCTTTTATCTGATTCATTTGAGTTACTTTTCATGGAAACTTGTTTGTAGTGGTAATAAGTTTATCTGCTCTAGTAATTGGTTTTATGATCTCATGTTAATGAGTTGGAAGCCAAACATCAAAGTGAGAATAGCCGAGAGGGAGAAAGAAGAGCTCTGGCAAATATGGGTGGCACGGGAATTATTGTTTTAGGACAGATAGTTCTTTTGTGGGCTTAATGATTTAGGAATATTTTTTTCAAGAAGTTAAAAACAGAACAATTTAAAACTCTTGGTATGAGTACCTCAGAGAGATCATAGCCACACAGTAGTGACTAGATTTAATATGTTGCTTTCTGAAATCAAGACCTCATTGCAACTACATGGAAGGCTTGTAACTACTTAATTTTTCCATAAATAATAAGGATTATACAAAACATAAAACCCAGTATATGGAATATACATTTTATCATAAGGATTAAATACAAAAATAATCTGCAGTGATCCATTGAAAATATGAAATAGAACCAATGTTCTATTTTAAAGAAAAAAAAAATTTAATAAAGCAAAACTGCCTATTAAAAAGAAATACATGACAAATAGTATAAATTACAAAGTTTTTAACCTAAAAATATAAGTCAGAAACAATTCATAAAGTATATACATGGGATACTGCATACTTTTGCAGAATTTAACCTTTTCATTTATAGATGCAAAAGTATTTATTTATTTTAAAAATTGAAGGTAAATTTCAGGGGGGTGTTATGGTATTTTATATTTATTTTTATATTTATTTTTCTACCTAGTATAAATGTATGTTACAAAGTGCTTTAAATTAGTAACACTTTACGATTTCACCGGAATGCATAAATTCCCAAAAAGAGAAAAAAATTTTCCATAAACTATTATCCCTTGAAAGAAAAAATAATGAATCTTCATAAGTCTTTCAGAGCCTAAAAGAGTAAATAATTTAGGTTTTCCCACCAATAAAATGAACAATTATAAAATGATAATACATTAGAATAAAATTTAAAAGTGAGAAAAACAGCTTTTTGAGCAAATCTATACTTGATAATCAATTTGAGTTCTATTTATAAATACTTGTTATAACTTCAGTGAGAAGTTTAAGTTCCACATTGAAAACTTTTTCCAAATGCGTTTATTGCTTGACAATAAGAACTAATAATGACAACAATAACTACCGAGTCTGTGCCCCAGGCAGGTAGCAGTTTTAGAAATAACTGCTTTAAGATACAATTTACTTAAATCAAGGAGTACATAGTATGCTAAAAGAGTTTATTTTAATAAAAAGAAATATATGGTCCTTACACATGATTTATTTTGTTCTGTTACATAATATGTAAGAGATCATTGATAATCTTTCATTTAGTGAAACATCAAAATACACAGAATTTTATATTTTTAACTTTTATAGTTTATACTTTATATTACTAATTTTAAATATACATTAAAACAATAAAATATACAGAATTTAATTTCTGGATTGGAAATGTATCTTTGGAGTCTAAGATACAATAAATTATAGCATATAATATATATCTGGGGTAGCCATTATATTTATTATATTAGCTATATATTTTGGGGGTAATGTATATTACCTAATTATATTCTTATATTATGCCTGGAGTGCACTCAATATCTATATTTGTATTAACATACAATTAATAAACAAGCTTAGTTGGCAATTTACCTTTTAATATAGCAAAAATGATTACATTTAAGAGTCACAATTTTAGCCTTTTGAAAAATTACAGCAATCCAAATGGTTCTGATGATGTTGGTTGAATTATGTCCCTACAACAATCCTCAAGTGGACTAAAATCCCTGAAATGGACATAAGAAATCTTGGAAGTTTCTGGTCCCCGGAACAGGACCTTGAAAGAATCAAGCTATGCTCTTCTAGATTTATGCTCATGCTTTTGTGCTCCTCCATACTTTACCTTTATGCTAAGAAGGGAAAGTTGTTTTATTCTGGACATTTGGTACTTAGACTGTAGTTGAAGAACAGTTACATGTGTAGAGAACAAGATTAGACAGAAAAGATCATGGTGGAACTAGAGGCATCTGGGAAAACTACATACTGAGAAGTGGTGAAGGTAATATAATTGGAAACTTTAGGGAGGAAGCTTAAGTCTTAAAGCCGTTATAGAAAGTAGAAGAAAATCCATAGGGATTCTCTGGAGAGAAATGGTTTTGTGACACTAACTAACCAGTGATCTCGAGCAGCTCTCAATCTCTCTGGGATTTGCCTTTCATACCTACTAAATGAGGGGATGGACAAAGCTTCCTATATAGTTTTAGGATTCTATAATCCAACTTTTTATCGTATGTTTCACACATTAAAGATAGATGCAGAAGATAGAAGATAGTTGTTTCTACACAGAAAATGATGTTAAGCCTTTTTTGATCCATTTGTAATAAAAGAAAGACCACCAATATTTGAAAGGTACTAAAATAGCCACCTTTTACATGTCGATTTAAAAACAAAGAGACATAGTGTTTTGACACATCTGCTTTTTAAATGCATTATAGGAAGCTAAATCCTGACAATTCAGATTATATTCTAAAGCTCTCCTTAAATTAACAAGTTTGTGGGCCTATTCATTAGAAAGATAAAATTATATAGATAGAACACAGTAATAGAGGATCAAGTCTCATGAAATGAAAAAACAATACTTTGTTTTTTCTTAGCATCTCAAAATTTCTACTAGGATTTGGAATCTACATATTAAGACTTAAAATATTTAAATGGACAAAGTAACTTGGAAACTAGCTGAGCTTTGATAAATTCACTACCAGACTGAAATCATTAGGCTAAAAAATGTTAACTCATGCACCTGCAAAATCTGGCACTAAAATCTGTTTCCACGGTGATTGAACATGTCTGCTCTTTTCAATACCCGATTCCTCTGCCATCCCAAATTAAAAGCAAGAAATATTACTCATTTTCTATTCCAAAAATCACGGCTTAAGTTATTTAAATCTTACAGGATTCATTCAACAAATGCATTCCAGGCACTGTTGAAGGCATTAGAGATCCAGGGGAGACTAAAACATATTCAATTCTGGTCTGGTATTTCTTTTTAGCACTACTATTTACACTAATATTAGTAACAGCTGCCGTGTTTTATTAAGCACCTCCTATATGCCCAGCACTCTACCAGTCACTCTCTCTCTTTCTCTCATCTCATTGAATCTTCACAACAAATCTGTAAATAGGTATTATTCTTATTTTGAAAATGAGAAAGCCAAAGTTCAGAGAACTTCTCCAAGATCAAATAGTTTATAAATTCTAGAGTTCAGATTCACGGTTTCAAGTACTTTCTCAAAAATCATGTTCTTTCCCATGTACAATGCTATAGAGAAGAGACTAGGGAATGTAGACAGCTGGCATGGAGTGCAGCCTTCTAGAAGTTTAAGTTGCCTATTAAAAGATGGAGTGGGCCAACGAAGGCCCATGAACAGAAATGCAATAAGGAAGAAAAGGATTATAGGAAAGAAAGGCTATTTTTAACAGTTCTGTACTTTTATTGTTTTGGGGGACCTGAAGGTGACACTACTGTCTCCAATCAGCAGTCTTTATTTTCTTTCAAATACAGTCAAGTATTTTTAAGGCTTCAAAAATAGGTCACATAACTATAAGTAAACTGATACGGAGACAGAAAATTCAGTGTCAAAGGGCTAAATTCTTATAAAATTAAAAGGTAATTTATTTGAAATGATGAGCCATGTGGTATATTAGCATTGTTTTGAGAGTGTTAAATACGCCCTTGTTAAACTGTGAATGCCTGCATAAGGAAGTAAGCAACTTAGGTCATCGCTTTTAAGATATTGTTTCAAGTTAAGAATACAGAAATTAAATGTATGGCAGTTTGAGATAATTTTAGTCCAACTAGCAGATGAATGAAGATGTAATGCTTTAAAAGGAGATTTCTTGGAGTGGCCAATGGAATACATTCGAACTGGCTTCATATTTGAGTCACATGTCTCCATAGGGTGAAATGAGCTTTGAACCACTGTAGAAACATAGCCGGAGTGTGCCCTCACCTCTCTCTCTTGCTGGTGTGGAGGTCCTTTTTCATGCCTTTGTTTCATCCCACATGGACTAGTATGCCCCTTTTGTTGGCCTCCCAGTCCCTGCACGCATAATTAACAGACTTAAGCTGGTACAACCATGCTCCCACAGAGACTCCGCCAGGCACCAGAGGGAGAACATGCATATAAGTAGACCTAGATCGTTTAGGTATTGGCAGCGGGATTCTGAAACAGCTCCAAGAGCTGATTGTTATTAATCTCTGCAGAACCTTGATTCAGGCCACTTCCTCTACTGCTGCCTCCCATTCCCACCTCCTCCCACTACTACAATCATTGCCAGTGTGAAGGGCTTCATTAAAACATCACTCTGAGATACTACCGTTTCAGCCACTCAGATAAAGAGAACTGTTGACCCTTTTCATTTTTGGCCAATATTGAACCTCCTCATTTTTCATGTTCAATTGTTTGCTAGAGCCTACAATGGCACATATACAAGAAATTTGCTAACCAAAATTACGTTATTTTGACTGACTAGTAGAATACATTCAAGTAAATCATCATATGTTGAATTATTTCCAATTAGATGTATCCCTCAACATAGTCAGTCCTTATTATGTTTTTATAAAAATTCAGCTCAGCCTTATTATGCTCCAGTGTTTTCTTATACTAACGTCTTTCTACAAATTACAATGACAATGAAGCTTTATATTATATGCTTTCCTTTTCCACAAATACAGGGACAATGATTTTGAAATAAAAACTGGCAAAGGTTTTTAAACAATGAGATTAAACTTCTGTTAAATTCCCTGTGAAGTCCTGTTACTTTTATTACTGGAAGAGATGCATTATACCAAGTGGCTGAAACCTGAGGACTATGCATAAAACTTACACATTTGGTTTTTTGAATAAGCAAAACTTTACACGTGGAGTTAAATGTTAACATTATCTATAACAATATCAAGCTTTGGCTAAGGAACAAAAATATGTGCTTGCAAAAAATTTTGTCAACACATCTTAAAAATGGATAGTAATCTCTAGTAGTAATTCAGCAGCTTACTTAGACGAGAGGAAAAAAAGCTTACCTTGCTAAAGTCAACAGTGCTGTTTTCTCTGCTCACATCATTTTTATTTTCAACACAGGCTGGAGCAGTCTGAGGAGAAACAACCTGACCTGCTAAAAGAGGTTGTTATTACAGAATACAAACAATTACTTACATAATTCTAGACATATTGAGTGAAATATTAATTTCAATTAAACTAGACTAACGGTTTTCTTAATGAGTTTATGATGGATGTAAGCATGAAGGGTCAATATACATAGATCTATATCAGTACAAAAATTCTTATTGTCAGTTACAGATAGAAATGGGAGAATACAGTTAAGAAAATTTAAACCATTTCTCAGAATAAAACTCAAATGGAAAGATTAAGTACTCTATTAATATCTTCCAGAAAAAATTTAAATCTATGATGGTTTTGAAACATTATTGATTTCTAAATTTCAAACAAAAATAACATAATATTAAAAAAAGAAAAGAGATAAACCTATGAAGATTTAAGCTCAAACTGCAGAGTTTGTAACAAAGATTTTTAAAAGGATGAATATTTATTCTAAAAAGATCATAGCATATTTCTAGCTTCTACTGCATATAAAAAACAAACCAATGAGAAAAAGTTCTCCAGCAATAGCTTTTAGAGATTACTATCTGAGATATTCCATTAAAAATGCCTATCTCATACAGTGTAAACACTGTGAATATGATTTTATACCTACATTATTCAATAGCATAAACATAGTGATACTAGTCTGCACAAGAAAAGATCAATAATCTCAAATTGTATTAGTTTTCCATTAATATTAGCAAGCAATTTCATTCTTTTGTAGTTTTTTCCCCATTTTATGGAAAATGATATTACTTAGTTAAGTGGATAGTAGAGCTGGGAGTGGGGCAAATGCTAGCAAAGTTCAATTAAATTCCATCATTCACCAAACATGATACATTCTTTGCAATCACAAGTCATCAGAAATCTGTCCATATTTAGCAATTAAATGACAAAAAATTAATGGGATTTGATTAATTTAATAATTTACTTCATGTGGTGTATTCCATTGTTTGCTATCCCTCTTCTTCTCTAATCTCTTCCATCTTCATTTTTCACTTTGCTGTTAAATGAATTTTGGATTGACAGCCCACCTTTAAAGCCTTGATCATATTTATGATCATAATTCATTGGCTCCAAAATACTGTTCTGATTCTCATCAGTCTTAGATAAAAGGAATACGCTGTCGTTTTGCCTAGCTCTTCTCTCTACCTACCTAAGTTCCAGCTTCAGTTAAAGTTCACCTTTAATCTTAACTCCACCAACTACTGCAGTCTGTATTTATCTGAACTTTTATTTGCATAGATGCAAATAAAACCTTTACTTTTAAATCTCTATTTAAAAAACACTTATTCTTTGTTGCCTAGAAATTACCGTGTGATTAATAATGCTAGTTATTTACTTTCAAATATTACTATAATTTTGATTTTTAGACTTACTCTCTCAGGCAGAGGTTATTCATTTACAGGTAAAATATTTTTTTATGGTTTAAAACTGTTATATTGCCAGAAAGTAAAAGGCTTAAGATTCTTCTTGAACTTAAATATTTCTCTGCTTTCACTAAACAAAATAAACATTTGGTGAAGATAAAAATAAAACGACTATTTAAAGGAAATTCACCTCAAGCCATGCACAAAAATTCTGATTATAGCATATTTCAAGGAGATATATAGATAGATAGACATAGATAGATATGTCAGGCTTAAGCTCCATAACTTATTTTCATTCTCCCATTTCCAACTGCAATGTGCAGCTATGACTGTGAACTATTCATTAGCAGCCATTCAATTTACCATTCTCAAAAGAATAACTGTAATTTTAAAAAAACTTTTACATAATGTATTTGTGCTACTAACAGATGTCTTCAATCACCAGTTTCACATCAGTTCTCCATAATCATGAGTTAGAACATTAGATATTTAAACCTAAATTTACCGACTGCTCTGTAAAATTGAGTGGTGAAATTCAAGGCATAGAAAAATAAACATGTATCTGCCTTTTTGTGATGATTTATTTCATATGGTGTATTCCATTGTTTCATGGAAGAACAATTATTTAATTCCATCAGCAAACATGAAAAAAGAGTCAAGCCAATACAAAATCATCAACTTTGAAGATACTGGAATTGCAAAGAATATATTGTAACTTAAAAGTCTGAGAAATGAAATAGCCTATGTTTTTATTTGCATACTTTAAGCAGAACATTTCAGAAATTACCTTCAACTCTTGTGATATGTTTAAAACATTGGCATTTGTAATCTTTTTGTAAATATTAATATATTTGGAGGTTTGTTATTCTATCCTATTCTTGTCCTAAGGATATGAAAAAAATTTAAATATTACATCATAAAGTTGATAATCGGAAAGGGATTTTGAAATTATTTTTTATGACTACTATTTTTTACTTTTTTATATTGATAACCTAACCAAGGGGCTTTAGCTAGCAGGGGACATATTAGATGACAGTAAATGCCTTGCTAGTTCTAGATTTCAGATATATGCTTAAAATATATGCTTATCAGGCAAAAAGCATAAAAACTACCAGCCTGTGATTTAGGAATATATGCCACAAATTTATATCATTTATATTTAGGGATAGTATTTAAATATTAGTAGTGAATATTAGTAATTAAATATATTTAATCATAATAAAAAGTCCTGCCAAGTTTAAAGAGCATTCCAAATCTTGGTATTTTTCTAAATATATACATTAGTAGGTTAAAATGAAACAATGCATGTTAAATGTGTGTATCTTCAAGGCAGTATATGACAATTTGGCAGAATACAGAAAAATGTCTATGTATTAATATTTAAAATTTTAACAAGTTTGGTTTAGGTTATTTTTTTAAAAGAAGTTTTAAAATAAAGCTTAAAATTTTAACCTTTAGTTTTAAATAAAACTAAAAATCCACATATAGATTATAGTCCATAAAGCTACTGAAAAACTCATAAATTAAGAAAATTTTTATTATTTGGTTATCAATTAATTGTTATTAATAATTATTAATCTTCATCTAAACACTGATTAGTTTATTACAAATTTTGACTGCCTTTCAAAGAAAATAATAGGTTTGAATTACACAATGAAATTTCATTAACTCAATTACTATTATATAGGAAGAATCAGTAAATTTAGGTTTTATAAAGGCATCCCTTATTTTCTAGCTGAGGTCTAGTCTAAGGCATTTTCAGGCATAGGATTTTTACTTTCAGGTAGAAGTGAGTGTGTTTCCTAATAGAACAAGAGAGAATTTACTAGGAGATTTCTCTAGCAAAATAATATAAAGTTAGAAGTTAGCACTCACATGTATGTATGGAAGCTTTATGAGCACTAACAGTTTATAGTAATCTTTCTAATCACTATGCCACAATGCTTGCAAAGAAATGTTTTTGCTTATTTCTTTATATTACCTTTACTTTGCCCACTGATGACTGTCAATATTAATATTTCCTGTAAGTGAGTATTATTGCAATGTTTTATTACATATGCTATAATATGTAAATAAGTTTGAGGCATTAAGATGACTACCCATAAACTGGCAAAAATTTAAAACATTTATTAACTTAGTAGGTTTATTACATTCAGGATAAATTATTCAAAACTGATGAAAAGTTGATACCATTAGTATTAATTGGTAAATGTGACTATTTTAATATAAATATTTGAGAAACCTATCATCATCCTTCTCTATTTACCACTTACATTTATTTTCTTTTCTGTTAAACTCAATGGATTCTTCATCCTAAATTCAAAATTCTAATATTTGTTTTACCTCTTATCAATTAAACTGCATATCATGTAGTATTCATTTCAACACCTATTTGAATTAATTTTCCTTTGAGTTCTGAATTCATTTATCTTTTAGATCTCCAAGTTGGGATCCTATTTTGGTCAGATAAAAAAGTTATTACTTTTTTGGAAAAACATGGATTTTTCTAGGGCAAATCATAAAAGATGTGGGGCAAGCATAGGAGAATATTGAGAGCAATTTGAGTGACTACTAACTATAAAAAGGAAGTTCTGCTTTTCTTCTTGTTATACCATAAATTTTTCAGTAATCCTTTTGTGAGAATAGCAAAGCCATTTCCTTCAGCATAAAGTTGCAGGAGGGGGAAGATGAGATTATGCCAAAAGTACTATTCTATGACTTTAAATAATGCCAGAATCATTAAAAGCAACTCAATATTGAAACACAACTGCAAATATGTTCTCAAAAATTTTGTTGAATATTATATTAACTCATTTAAGTCATTACCTATAGTTCCTCTTTAAATTAAATTATATATGAGAGTATCATAAAACAGTAGCTTTTTTATTTCTATTTGGCCAAATTCAAACCAATAGGACAATAATACATTGCTTAAGCATATCGTTATTTGTTATTGCTTAATCCACATGTACTAGAAGGAAACTGGGATGAAGACATGGAGGTACATTACTCATTACTATTACCCTGGAGACCAAGCTGGTTTACACCACCTCAGAAACCTTCAACGCATTTAGAGTACCCAAAGGGTAGGAGATGAGGGAGGTACAGAGATGAGATGAGCCTGTTAGAGACAGACACAAGACAGAGCAAAATAAAGAAATATAAAGATGAATGACAAAGTTACATATATGTGTAACAATACATTTATTCATGGGAGTAGAAAACATGAAGAAAGAAGGGCTAAATATTTAGAAAATGCTGATTATGTGAGCTACACTTCAAAAAACATGAAAAGTATGCACATAATTAAACTTAGAGAAAAATTAGTATGCCTGAAAGTAATTAATATAATATAATAAATAACAAATGTAAACACATCATACTAGAAATATTTTTGTTGTTCAGATTTAGCCTGACATAGGAAAGCTTGACACTCCAAAAGTCGGTAACAAAAATACAGCCTCTGAACAGACCCATCAGTTGTGTCAACAATGTCCTCTTGATTTTCTTGGAATAGTGGAAAATATAATCTTTATTAAACAATGATTAATTTTGTCATCTACATGAATCTTTTAATATGTTTTCTCTCAAGTATTTCTAAGAATTATTATTTGAGCTTTATTTTTTTCTTCAAGGGTAAAGCATTGCAAGGGGTAATTTTTAAACTCTTGGTATCTTATTTTATGAGACCACAGTGTTTAAAAAACAAGAAAGCATAGAAATATTTGAACATATAAAAATAGTGTGCATCTGAAAATGAAGTCCAGCATTTGTAAAAGAAGTGATTATAAGCAACAAAAATGATTTCCAAAAGCCATAAATAAAAATCTTTACAATACATATGTGTACCTTGCTTTAAGGACTGGAATCTCTCCAAGCCTAAAGAGTCAAATCATATCCCATTCCTCCAAATCTAAATGTTCTCCAGTAACCTATGGCTTTGAGCAGTGAGCCAAAGACCCTGTGCTCTGTAACTCTTTTTGAGATCCTAAAACAAAAGGTACAACTGGGAACTATTCAGGTTAGGAGGGAGAAAAGGTATATGAAGGAAAATAATCAAGTTAGAAATCTTTAATAAGGAAGGACAGAGTAGAGTGAAGACACTGTACTTAAGGAAACCAAGAGCCCAAATTATTTTTAAAAAAATAAAAGTTATCACAAAGGTAATTATATTTTAAAAATAGATTTATAATACAAATGTCTCAAAATATAAATAATGTATGACCTAAATAATAAATATATATACTGATATATTTTATTTTCTAGATCACTTAACATAAAATACTTGTTTTTATTTTTAGAAAATCTTTCTCATTTCAAAGGAAATACTTGAATATTCTTGATATATGTTTTGTGAGTGATTTCCACCCATATCCTTTTCAGGGTCCTAATGTCAAAGTAGATATTATTTTTCTATTATTTTTGCTGTTGTTGTGCCAAATGTAACTGTCACTTTTTATTGAAACATCAGAATCAGGCATTTCATTCTCACAGTTTTGATGCTTAATGAAAAGTGAAAGTTAAACACAGCATGGTAGCATTAAAAATGCATGGTGAATCCATAGCATCCTGCATTTTAGCCCTGAGGAGAATGTGCAGAACACCAAGAAAAAAAATTATACAAAAAGTAAAGTAAGTATATTTGGAGGTGAGACTGACAAATTATCACAAATCACTAAAAAGGTATGAACAAAAGAGTGTACACTAGGGAAGGAGAGGAGCAAGGAAATACACTGTTTTGTTAATCTAATCTGTAAAACAGAGAAGATCTACATTTGAAATATAGTGTCTGAATGTTTAACCCTTGGGAGTATTACCAAGGTAGCTAGCTCAAGGGAAAAATGAATTTAAAAATTCTATATGACTCTTTTAGACTGACTTACATAAGAACCCATTAGTTTTAGAGGGAATTTCAATTGCTTTGCCTGCATAGTAAAAGCCTATTACACAAAAAGAGGGTATTTATTTCTACCCTATGCTTGGGAAGGAAAATGTTTTCTGTTTTAAAGTTTCTAAAGAATCCTCACTCTATTAATTCCTATTCTATAATCTTAAAAGAAAAGTTACCTTTTTTACATGAAATCTTCTACTGAATAGAATTTTTCATAGTAAGGGTATTTTTTTTTTATCATTTTGTATATTTTGAAATCTTTTTGCATCTCTCCATACTACTGGACACAGAACCTAAATCTCTTGCATATTTTGAAACAGAATGCAAAAGCTATATTTATGGCTATGAAATCGATTTGTTTGTTTATCTGGAGTTTGCCAGTTGTTCAAGTTCATAAGTAGATTGTGAAATTTAGCAGTAAAGGTCCTTCGCACTTTTTTCCACTTATGGGTAGGAGATTTATTTCTAAATTGGTGACATCTATACGTATTTTCAGAATTTTCAACACACATAATTATGTAAAATGTGTGACAAAGCAAAACAGAGTCACAAAGAGGTGTTATAAGCCTAGGCTTAGAAAACCATTTCCAACAGTATATTCTACAACAATACTTATTTGGATATATGAATCTTATTAGAAATGTTTCCAAATTTTTATTACCCTAACGTATGCCTTAGGAAGATTTGTATGTGTTCAGATAAAGGCTGATTTTTCAGATGGCAACAGAAGCACTTCAGACTGTAGCTTTCAGAAAAACTAAACAATTGCTTGAATAAGACAAATAGCAGGCTCTAAGACCTTATATCTGTACAAATCAATATGTAGAATTGTGATTCGTGGCTATAATTCTATCATCACTTATGTTTAACAGAAGTTTAAAACAGTAACAAACAGTGTGTCTAGGTCTACATAAAACAATGAATGGTTGATCCAGTAAATATATCGCTCTCTTCCCAATCCCTGCCTCCCAAAAGACAAAATGCAATAAAATTATGTCTGTAGTAAACATTATCCCAATGAAACCTGAAGCATAAGATAACTAATTCACAACCCAAGACCCTTGTCTCTTTAAATAAACACACATTCTTCCTATAGACACATAATTTATATTTTGATTTCCAGTAAAAGTAATGAAATGAATGCAAAAGTTTATTCTTTATTCTCCAAAAATGTGCTTGTATTTATTGAGCATTAGTTCATGGGTATATTTTAATAAGTCATTTTGAACCATGTAAACATAAGCTCATATTCAAAATTAGTTAATATCTGTGCCTGTTTTCTTAACATCACCATACCAAATAAGAACTAGTATTGTAGCATAATTCCCTCAGAATATAGAAGCTTTAAGTTTTTTCATTGTTATGTATATTTTAAGGCAAATTGTGATTTATGATGTGAATATATTTTAAATTTACAATGGGACTCAAAGCAAATTAAACCTCTTCAAAATATTCAGTGGAACCTACAAATACAAGTTGGTATATACCATAAAGTATTCATAACACTTTTAGTGAACTTTATATATGCACAACTACAGACTCTTCTATATAACAATAGTTTAGATCCAGGTACTGCGGACTCTTTAAAAATCAAATGAGTATCTCAAAATGTATTTTTCCATTAAGAAATGGTTCTATATGAGATAAAAAGTATATCTAATCATCTTAATCAATTTATTAAAGCACTTCTATATGTTTGCATGAATTTGGTTGAGAAGTATGAAAACTGGCTGAAATTCCCATATAAAGCAAAGCCTGGAGAAAACTATTTTTCATGCGTTTATATTTAAGGCATCTTAGAAGCTGTTGAAAATGGGACTGGAATTATTTAACATATCTCATGCTGTCAATATATGTGTTTTAATCCATTGGTGGAAATCAGAATCTTTCTAGTAAATCATTAGAAAAGTATTTTCATTAATTTTTATCTTTAGATAAAAATTTATATCATTATGATAACTTCATTTTCCTGTGCAGGACTAATCGAAAGTCTGGATGATAATAGGAGGTTCCTAATCAACTTCCTTACTGTGAATGAAGGGCCAAATGGATGCAAGGAGAGAACAAAAAATACCAGAAAGATAAAATAGTCTGAAGCACAAACCATAAGGAGTAAGTTATGACTGTTAGAAAACGATGGTGGTCATCTGTGTCAGCAATTTGTAGATGGTAAATAGGGTGGCTTAATGGACACTGAAGATGCAGCACTGCAAACAGCAATGAGCCCATGAACTGACAATCTGCCTTTCTATATGCATGGTCAGGGTCACAAACAATGCACTGGCTGCCCTTTTCAATCATTTTCTCTATGAAATTATTTGCTTATGAGCAACATGAAACCAGTATCTTTTTTCCACAAAAACTAAATGGCAATTCTTATTCACTTTAACTAAAAGACCATCTATGGCATAAGTCAAAGCATTGCTTTGCATTCTCAAGCTATGGGATCTTGTATGGGATGCAATAGATTCTCAGGCTATGCTTCCTGAATTTGAATCTATATATTTCTTTTGCATTCTTTCATGAGCCTTTCAGGAAACTCAAATTCTTTGTTAAAATTTCTAGAATTTGATGCTTGGTAAGACTGTATATGTGTATCAAAAGAACAATTCCACTACAACCATCTCAACTTTGATAAATCATTTTCAAATAAAACAAGAGACATAAAATGGACAGTGAAGAAACATTTACCATTTTTATCCATGGAATTTGGTTCTGATTGTTTCTTGCCAATATCAGCAAAGGAACGAACAATAGGAATCCTGTTGGTGAGTTTTTTCTGATTCTGGTGGTGATGCTGTTTCATCAGTGCCTCATGGACCCTGTGACGCACAACTTCACTGAGCTGACCTGAGCTCACTTGTTGGTCAAGGACCATATCTGAAGAGAGAAGATAGGAAGAAATGAGCACATCTTTCCTGCTGTATGTGTGCCAGCATTGAACCATTGAGTCCAAAAATGCATATCCTAAAGAATATTATTCATCTTAAATAGGAATGAATTCCTTTAAAATATCTAAGTATGGACTTATATCCAGATGTTTATCTTCCTTTGGGGAAGTGTTGTACAAGAGAGAATTGGACAAATTTTCATTACGAACCATTCAATTTTAAATATGTACTGTTCTTGTGGAGTATTATGTTTCAAATGGATGTAGTTCTATTGAGAAGAAAGTGTCTTTATGTTTTCCATGATTCACACTAATGGGAGAGAACAGAAGTAGGGGTAATATCAAAGTATGTTTGAAATTGGAAAGTGGTTTCACACATATTTTAATAAGGCTTTCTCCCATTTTCTAGTATAGAATAATTTGTTTCCTCTTTAAATGAACGGAAGTCCGTCTGCGAAAATATGATGTAAGGTGGCCTAGGCAACTACCTAGTCCCCTGCATTTGAAGAGAAAACAACTCTCTTGCACATTGATATAAAATCAGCCCTTTCTCAAATTTTCCTTGAAAATGTATTTAGATTAAAAAGGTCTTAAAAGTGATTAAAGTCATTGTAAGTTTCTTGGTAATATAAATATTTGCCTCAATAAACCTCAGTGTAATTAATTTGACTTTTGGTTATTAAATATTAACTTTATTTGGTTTTCTGAGACAGACTCCCTATGCAAAGCAAATCATAATGAACACCTTTTCCTTCCACTGCCCTATTCAGTACACTGAAAGTTTCAGAATTAGCAGAGTGCTCCCTTACAAACAATGTTTCCTTTCAGGGTGAAAGGAAAATGAGCTTGGAAGACAGACTTGGTCACTCTACTACCATCTACCTGTGTGGCCTTGTAAAGCTGAATAACCTCAGTGTCCGTAGCAGTTTGGCATTGTTTATGAATTCCAAAAATAGATGTTGGATTATGTTTGTAAACTCCTCTGTTCCATCTGGGCATATTTGATTGTGTTAAATTCAGAGGTTTCATTTTTACTTAATTAAATTATGATTAGGGCTTTGATTGGGCCAGTCAGTAGGACAAGGGGGCAGGGACTCACAGAGAAAACTACTGGGCAGAGGAGTGAGTGAGAGTTTTGATCCTGGAGCCTGGGAAGTAAGCACACAGAGACACAGATACGTGAGGAAAGAGAGAAGGCTCCATTAGACATGGCAGAGGCCCTGGGAAGAGAGACAAGCCGTTTGCCTGATAATTTACAGCTGGCCTTGTGGAGCAGGCAGAGCAGCTGAGCCTGGAAAAGAACAAGCCTGGGAGAGAGACGAGACTTATCCCAGCCTACAGCTGATATTGGAAGAAGCTGGGACCACAGAGCCTAAGAGGAAGAGGAAGGCTGAACCCTTGGTAGACATCAGCAGCCATCTTGCTCTAACATGTGGCAACAGACTTTGGTGAGGGAAGTAACTTACACTTTATGGCCTGGTAACTGTAAGCTTCAACCCCAAATAAATGCCCTTTATAAAGGCCAACAGATTTCTGGTATTTTGCATCAGCACCCCTTTGGCTGACTAATACAGTGTCCTTATTTGGAAAATGGAGATAATAACATCTGTATCCTATGTTGTTGCCAGGACTGATAACATAAGGCAACTTACACACCAATATAGAGTACCTCTTTGCGATTTCCATTAAGTAGGTTAGTGGTCCCTGGTTTGAAATTTGTGGTGGTTTAAATATATTTATTTGTATTTTATAACAGTTTATCAAGTAAAGGCACAGTTGAATTTATCAATAACAGAAAACCTAAATCAAACTGGCTAAAATAAATTTTATTGGACAACACAAAAGAAGGTCCAAAGGTAAGGCTGGTTCTCCTTTCATTTCTTTGTGCTTCTGTCAACTTCCCTCTCCTCCAGGTGTAAGCTTTCACCTCAGGTTAATTTTCCTGATGGTCATATGTGGCTGCCAGCTGCAACCAGGAAATATGTACCTTTTGTTCATATATAGTGGAAATAGATTGATTCTCTCTTAAGAGAAAAGTTCTTTTTCCCCTACTCAGGAAAAATTCTCCTAAGTCCAGATGACATAGTCCTGCCCATCCTGAACCATTCACTAGCAAAGGGGACAGGAATCCCATGATTGGCTGAGACAAATTAGAGCCTTTCCCTTCCCCTGCAGTCAATTCTCTAAACCAGAGATAGACAAACTTTTTTCTGTAAAGAGCCAGATAATAAATATTTTTAAGCTTTGAAAGCAACATGATTTCTGGAATAACTACTTAACTCTGCCTTTGTAGCACAAAAGGAGCCATACACAACATATACACAAATGACTGTGGATATATTCTAATAAAACTTTATGGATACAAATTTGAATTTCAAATAATTTTCACATCACCAAATATTCTTTTTATTTATTTTTTGAACATGTGGAAATGTGAAAACTATTCTTTGCTCACAAACCCTACAAATACAGACAGTAGGCCATAGCTGACCCACAAGTTGTAATTTACTGACTTCTGCTCTATCACTTTGCAGATTACAGTGGAAAAAGGGAGAAGGGATAAACCATAAGGTCCACTATAATTACTTTCAAAGTCCCTTCGAATTCTGAAAATGTATGATTCTGTAGAATAATATTTAAATCTTTATCTCAGTTCTTTGGAAACCAGTTGTTATACTACCCCTGAATTCATCTGAATTAAATGAAATGATAAATTGCCAACATATATGACATTACATTGAAACTTTGCTAAGATGAAAAAATGTATGTAAAATATGGATTACATATTTCACAATGGAAGTTGTAAAGTAGGTTATTAAAATACCAATAGGATATCATTATAAGGTAGTTTCATCTACAGTCCATGATATGCATCCCCAGTTCAGTGTTCTAATCAGAATCCAAGTCCATCATATAATAAAACATGGCACATGTTTATGGTTCTTAATTTCTACCAAAGCACAATCTTCTCAAGCTTGAACACTACAAAAATCCACAGGTCATTAGTTTCACAGTTTCTTAGAGATAAGGTCTTTATTTGAAACAGTTATATAAAGGAAAGTAAATATGAAAAAATCACCCATCTGTTCACCAGTCACACAGAAATGCACAGTAAAATCCCCAGGCCTCTGAGGCATGACTGCATCAAATAATATCCTAATGAACTAGAAAAGTTAATCACCTTGCTTAAGAATATAATTTATACCAGGATGAGATCTAAGTACCAAAGGGAATCTGATTCACTAATCATTTACATTGCTCGCTTCACCACTATAATACATATTAGTATTAGCCTTGAAAAGTAGGAAAGGATAATGGACCATAATGACTTTGGGCCCAGATCAAGCCCTACAGTCTCAGCAGACTATGATGCCTAAATAATACAGTCTAACCTGCCAAAGCACAAGGCCAGGATGTAGATGTTAAAAGAAGCAAGAAGAAAAAGGATAAATAGGGCATACTTTTCTAGTAATAAGAAGGTTCTACAAAGGGTAATCACATTTGTGTAAAAATGCCTCAGAAAATCAGATTATTTTCCATCGTAATCAAGAAATTATTTTATCATAGTCAATCCATCTTGACTACTGAATGAAACCCCCTATAGATCACGGGATTTTGCAGATTCTATATAAATCTCTGCCTCTTTATAGGTTACCATGTAAATATAAGTGCTTTGACAACCCACTGCCTTAACTTTAAAAGATGCTAGGGAGGAGTGTGGATTTTGAGAAGTCTAAATTTTCTATTTGTGTTGCCTGCACTAACAAAAGTTTGTATACCAAAAATATAAACTACCATAACAATACTTACTTTCCAAACCAAGGTTTGTAAAAGTATAGGCATGATATATATGGCCATTTCCATACCCCTAAATCTCAGATTTCATTCAGTGGAACAAATTGTGGGCTTTTCCTTCAATAAAAGATTTTAAACAACAAAGGTTATTTTGAGAGATTGGTAAGTGTGATTAATAATCTGTCCATGGTACTTAGTTTGGTTTTAATGTCTTTCTAACTCTCACTGACGGAATTAGGTTAAAATACACACTCTGTCGAGAGACTATTTCCATTATTAATCTTTATAATGCTGAGCTTCAAAAAGACTAACTAATACTATAAAATTGCCAATAATTTATATGAACATAATTAAGACACATTTTAACAGTAAAAATAAATTGTAGTAAGAAAGTACATCTAGGGAATTTTGGATTTGAAAAGATTAAACAACATTTTGAAGGGAAAGTTTAAATTTATTCTGAGTTCCCTGAAATTTGGGAAATAGATATAGTTTAAATTAACTTTATCCAAAAGAAAATCCTATTTTAATTACACCAGAAATTCTTGACAGACCTGTCAGATACAAATAGGATTTTCTCCTACTAAGTCTACAAAAATCTCTTTAAGGAATTATCTGAGTCTGTTAAAAACCTCTCAGAATGTTGATGTAAAAATCCTTAATCTCTGGATCATATTTTTCTAATAGGAAATTTCTAGAAAACATTAATGTTGCAAATCTATGCATTATCAGAGTATTAAAATTTAGTAGCCTTAAAGATAAATTATTAGATATAGTTTTGGAAAATATAAACTAGTGACTAATATATGTTACTAACTGCCTGAAATATAGAAAATAATGATAACTAGAAAGAAAAAATTTCCAGTGTTATTGTCAATCACCCTAGTCACAAATTTTCATGAAATAGAAGAAAAAAATATGATTACAGGTTAGTCAAAAGAAATTATTTCCATTTCTGCAAATGTCACCTATGATATATACTTTTTGTTTATCTGTTTATAAGATGGGGGAAATAGTTTCATCCCTACCTCATAAGGTTGCTATGATAATAAACTATAATAATGGATATAAAAATATTTTGCAAAGTTAGGAGTCCTAAAAGGCAAAGCACTGCTATTTATTGCACACTTAGTAATACTGCTAAATTTTCATAAAGTAAAAATAGAAGTAGGTAAAAAAAAAAATTGAAATAATTATGAGCTACAGAGAGAAAATGTTTAATGAGATTTCATTGGGGACAGAAATGAATACCTTTGGATTAAATGAGTCAAATTATAACTAGTCAATAAGAGGGAATCTTTTTATTAGTGATTATAAAGGAATCTAAGGAGAAGTGGATGTGGCTCAAGCAACTGGGCTCCTGCCTACCACATGGTAGATCGCTGATTCTTATCCCAGTGCCTCCTAAAGAAGACAGCGAGCTGGTGTGATGGGCAGGTGTGGTTAGCTGACAGAACAAGAGACACAAGAGAAAAAATCATAATGAGAGACACAACGATGCAGGGAGCAGAGGTTCCTGGTGCCTCCTAAAAGAAGACAGCGAACTGACACAACGGGCAGGTGCAGCGAGCTGATATTGAAGACACAACAAGAGACGTGGGGAGGAAAAAACCAAAGAGGTGGCTCAAGGGGTTAGGCACCTCCCTCCCATATCAAAGGTCCCGTGTTGGGCTCCAGGTGCCTCCTAAAGAAACAAGGAAGACGAATAGGCACAGCAATTGAAAAACAATAAGGGGGTGGGGAGAAATAAATAAATAAAATAAGTCTTTTTTAAAAAGGAATCTAAGGTAATAATGATCAGCACAAATATTTTTAATCACACCATTCCATGTAGGGTAAAGCTCTAAACTACTGGTATATTCTGAATGGCATTTTACAGCAAGTTCCATAGTGAAAATGGGACATCAAGTTGGGCTACTTAAGAGTCAGAGAGACAGACTAATTAGAAGAGCAGAAAAGAATACTAAAAGCTATTTGTGGTATCAAGACTTCCACTGAACTACTTTCATTTGTGCAGATAGATCTAGAGGATGTAATATGCTTGAAAAAACTTAATTTAACACAGCAAATAACTTTCACATATTCTACAGAACTGAGCTTGAGGAAGGGGGACAAGGTTAGAGAAAGGAAGCATACTTTTAAAGAATAAAACTGAGCTAAGGTGATAAAATCCACAACAGACTTTTAGTCAAATTTTTGGGAGAAAATATCCTGGTAGAAACAACTTCATAATGAAAGCACTAAGAAATTATGTGATTTAAGGAAGTCTGGTAAATCTATGAAGGGTATTTTCTGAGGCAAATTTCGCCAGGGCAAGTTTCATTTTATAGATATAGTCAATCCAAAACTCTTTTGGATAAATCAGTTTTCAAAGGTTATGCCTTCACTAAGTTAAACAGCAAAAATAAACTCCTTTTTGTGGGCAACTCCTTTAACCTTTGACTCTGTTTCTTTATCTGTGAAGTAGATAATAGCAAGCCTCAAGTCTGTTGTATCAAAGAGATAGTGTATGAAGATAAGAGCTTCCTAAACTGCAAAGTACTGTGAAAAGCCCTTTCCTAATACTTCTTTCCTAATTAAAATATAAAATGTTTATTGGATGTCAGCAAGACCAATACCATAAAGCTAAGAAATTGAGCTGGATAGCTACTATTCCAGCATTCTCGGGAGGTTTGCCAATTTTTAAGGTAACCATTTTCCCTAAGTTTTGATTAAGTGTGAATTGTTACTATACTTTATGTTCTTCTGGAAAGTATAATGTATTTAACCTTACATACTCTTTTAGGCTCGAGTTGTATATTTTAAAAGATAGATGTTACATGAAACAGAGTAGGAATACTTATCTTTCTTGCTTTCTTTTTGTTTAATATTGCAAACCAAGATATTTTTCCACACTTAATTTTCTTTTCACACATATTTCAATGTATGGATACCTAGCATCACCAATGACAAAATAAATAATTTAAAAAGTGATCAAATTGCCATTAAAAGTTGGGCAACGTCCACCTCAAGCCATCTCTTTTTCTTCAGATAGTACTCACACTATAATAGAAGAAACACTGGGCATAAGTCACAGACTCAGAAGGAATCTGGCCGTTAAAGTTTGGGAATTTCTATTTTCTCATAAAAAAATAGGAATGACACCTTCTGCATGGGGCTTTTCTGAAAATTAAATTAAATACATTATTTGCCTAATATGGTGTGCTATTATTTATGTGAACACAACTTTTCTGAATTAAAAAAAATTTTTTTGTAAGCCTAAAGCTATAAATTCTACATTTTGGCAGAACCTTTGAAACATATACACACAGGAATATTTGGGGTTTTATTCCATTTCTACAACATAATTAAGATATTGAAGTCTCCCTTAAGTCTTTCTACATCCCCAATAAATAACACATAGAATTCCTTTTATGTTTCTTCCAAACTAGTAATTTAAAATATTCCTGAGTCCCATTTTTGTTATTTTTAAAACCTCCATTAACCATTTTATTAATGCTCTTTAAAGCTTATTTCTGTATTTTTATATTATTTTGGTTTTTGCTAAAACGTGTTTGTCTTCCATACCAAAAGACAGAAGTAGCAGGCTTCATAAATAAAACTGCTTGTGTTATTTAGCTATCTTGGGGTTTTAATCCAATTCATTCATCCCAGGGATTAGTCATAGTACTAAATTACAAAAGGAATCTCAATGCACTTCTTGGCTTTCTCTGGAATTAAATAGTTTTAATTCACTTTAAAAATGGCCACATAAGGTAGATGGGGGTGGGTTGGGCTATCCATGGAGCTGAAGGGAAGGCTGGAGGAAGAAGAGGTGAACTCTGGGGAGGTTGAGGACTGTGGTTGAGAATACAATTTTGGGAGAGTTCTTTTGGCAGTCATGGCACAGAGTGTCTATGGTGGGGGGATGTGTGCAACTGGGGCATGCCTCTATGGAATATGAGTGTACTCATCTTGTCATAGAGTGTTATCTCAGTGGGTAGAGAGCCATACAACAAACCAACAAAATATTAGACACCCATTCTGGGGAGTCCTGCTACATTCTCAAATAAAGTGGCAAGAATTTCTAGAGTACACAGGTAGTGCCTAATAAAAGAAAACAGACCAATATGCCAAGCCCTTAATATTAATGTTTGTACTTAGGAAACTTATTCCTGTAAAATTGAAACTTAGCCTAATAATAACTATTGCCTAAGTGTTACCTCCTGAAAACCAATGTGTTACTCAAATGTGGCCTCTCTCTAAGCAAAACTCAAAAAATAAACTCACTACCTTCCCCTACCACCACCCCCAGCATGAGACATGACTCTAGGGGAACAGTCACCCGGGCACTAAGGAGTTAATACCAAGCACCAACCAGCAATGCACTTGGAAAAAGACCTTGACCAAAAGGGGGAAACGTTAAATACAAAAGAGATTTTTTTAGCTGAGAGATTTTAAAGTGAGTGGGAGGTTACAGGTAGATCTCATTAATGGCCACAGTAAACAAAGCCTCAAACAAGGGTGCTCCCAAGGGCTCTAGAGACATCTGGACACTATAGACAAGGCATACAACACCGTGTTATCAGCACCCCGTCAGTGAGCTTTACCTTGGAATATATGATAACCTATTCCCCAATGAAACAGAGTTAGGCTTATTTATAATTGCCCTATACATGGCTCTTCTGCCCCTTTTATTTGAACCTATAAATAGCACTATACTCATTAAATATATGTACCAGAGACTAAAATCTTTGGTCTGTTCATATGTCAGTTGAGCCCTGAATCTCAACAGAGCTGCAGCCAATACTTACTCTCCAGTTCATCGCACTCACCCAGGACAACTAAAAACATGATGATGGACAACCCCCATCCTAAAAAACAAAGAGTATCTACAACTGCTTGCAAAACAGTTCCTTCTATCTGCCCCATAAGATCTATGCCCCCTCTCAATCTGAGCAAAGCAGCATCACCATGCCAAAATCCTCAAGATTGAGGAATGAACAAACATAAGGGGGAATGCAACCATGGGCCAAAGTAGACTTATTATTATTGTAGTAATGGGAGAACTTGTAACATTGATATAAATATAGTGGTTACCAGAGGTTCTGAGGGGGGGAAGAAACGGTGAAATATAGGGCATTTTTAGGGCATTAGAATTGTTTTGCCTGATATTGCAATGATGGATACAGGTCATTATATATTTGGTCAAATCCTATAAAATTGTAAGGTACAAAGTGTAAATCATAATGTAAATTACAGACCTTGGTTAGTAACAATGTTTCAGTATATGTTCATCAATTGTAACAATGTATCACACAAATGTAAGATGTTATTAATAAGGGAAAATGTGTCAGGGAGAGGGAGTGGGGTATGAGGGAATAGCCTATACTTTTCATGTAACTTCTCTATAATCTAAAACTTCTTTTAAAATAAAAATTATATGAAAAAAATGGCCATAACTTTTTTTGTCCTTTCTAAACCAACATTTTTCCTGTTTACTGAAATTTTTTTTTATTTTGGTTATTTCATGTGTTTGAATATTGCACTAACAATCTAAATATAAGGGCTAAACCTATAAAATTCTTACAAGAAAATATAGGGATATATCTTCAGGACCTTATATTAAGCAGTGGATTTTTGGATTATCTAAAGCACTAGCAACAAAAGAAAAAATAAATTGTGCTTAATCAAAATTAAAAACTGTGCCTCAAAGGACATTACAAAGAAAGTGAAAGACAATCTACAGAATGGGAAAAAACATTTGGAAACAATATATCTAATAAGATTTTAAAAGCTAGAATATCTAAAGAACTTTTGCAACTCAACAACAAAAAAGACAACACAATGAAAAAATGGGCAAAGGACATGAATAGACATTATTCCACAGAAGATATACAAATGGCCAGAAAGCACATGAAAAGATGCTCAACATCATTAGCCATTAGGGAAATGCAAATCAAAACCACAATGAGATGCAACTTCATACTCATGAGAATTGGTACTATTTAGAAAATGGAAAATAACAAGTGTTGGAGAGGATGTGAACAAGTAGGAACCTTCACACAATGTTGGTGAGAATATAAAATGGTGTAACTGCTGTGGAAGACAATTTGGTCATTCCACAGAAAGTTAGGTATAGAATTATCTATGATTCAGCAATTCCACTTCTAGGTATATACCCAAAAGAATTGAAAGCAGGGACTCAAACAGATATTTGCACACATATTTCTTAGCAGCATTATTCACAATTACCAAAAGAGAGAAGCAATCCAAGTGTCCATCAACAGAAGAATGGATAAACAAAGGTGGTAGATACATAGAATGGAATATTATTCAGTGATAAAAAGGAATGAAGTTTTGATAAATGCAACAATATGGATGAACCTTGAAAACATCATGTTGAGGGAAATAAGGCAGATGCAAAAGGACAAATATTATATGATCTCACTTACATGAAATAATTAGAATATGTAAATTCATGGAATCAGAAATTAAAATACAGATTGCCAGGGGCAGGAGTGGGGCATAATGGAGAGTTAATGTTTAATTGGTATAGTTTCTGTTGGATAAAACAGTTTTGGTAATAGATGGTAACTTTGAGAATATAATTAATACCACTGAGTTGTACCCTTTAAAGTAGTTAGAAGGGGAAATTTTATGTTGTATATGTTATCACAATAAAGTATTTCCTTAAAATATCACAATAACTAAGCAAATAAATAAATACTATATGGGTATCAGGGTATCTACATTTTTGTTTTATAGCTGCCCCTATCCAGTTAGGCCTTATTTCTCTGAGATCCAACTTTCTTTTATCTGAAATGAAGGGGTTGGAAAATGATATTTAAGGTCCTTTACAAGATGCTGATCATGAGAATTCATTTTCCAAAGTACACACACATACAAAATTATAAGCAAAAGACAGTAACAAAAATCAGTTGTAACCACAGGAGCAAACTACATTAAGGGGGAAAAAAAAGATATACCTGCGATTTCTTCTAAAGTGTTGGCATGCATGTCCAGAAGCACAGTTCCATTCAGGATACAACTTCTCAACTCAAACAAGCTGTGTAATGAAAGAGTAGCTACATAAGGCTTGCTCCACCTTTCTCCTCCATCTTCTACATCTTCTTCAAACTTCAACCACCTATGTGAAAGTATTATTGTCAGCACATTGAATATTGTAGATGAATGAATAAAATGTAGAAACACAAAGATATTCATATTTCTTCTTGCTTTTGCTTTCATGGGTTTGGGAAGTATGTAAACATGAGCCTAAGCCACTTTATTTCATTTTAACTCTATTTAACAGTGTACTTTTTGTAACTGAAAGATATATTGAAAACAGAGCAAAACTCATGTTATTTTGTTAATTTATTTCTGAAGAAACCTTTTAATATAAAACTTTATCAGTGATCACAGTGAATTTGTCATAGAACTGAAAGAGTATACTTCTCCTTGGAAAGATAATGGTAAGTGAAAAAGATGCAAAAGAAATTAAAGAATACTCGTTTTTCTTGAGTGGGATGTTTCAAACCTGAATATTCAAGTCTCTTGATGATTTTTTAATTGGACTTTCAGAGACACTGGTATACTTTGGGAACTATTCAATAAAGAAAACCTTTTCAAGACTTGTTTGGATGAAATCTAATGATAGTGGTTACTCCCCAGTGACTAAATATATGAGACCTGATCTCAGTTCCCATTTCTGGGTGTTCCTGTCAAGAGTGGAAAATAGAAGAACCTTGATAAAATGGTGTCAATGGGATACCAGTGCCTTTGTGGAGAGAAAAGAATAGTAAGTAATATCCAGTATTGATTCTGAGCAGGATAAATGGAGAGCACAGAGAAAAGCCAATAATTTTACTGTTCTGGCACAACCCATCCATTCTCTTATCCTTTTAGTGATTTGCTCTTTTAACCTAATAGAGAATAACAAATTTAGTTCTACCATTCTTAATGATCCCTAGCTTATATTGACTTTCTCTCCCTTCATATCTCTCACATTTGCCCCATTCCTTCTCTCCTTCATCATTTATGACCCAACTCCAAGAGAGGACAAATATGTGGGAGTAATTAGGGAAGAGATGGATCAGCCAAAAACAATTAACTGAAAGTGTTAGTCAATGATTAATATGTAGAGTGCCAAAAGAGATTAAAAAAAAAAAAAAAAAAAGTCCATGGATCTGTTGCCAGTGTTCAGGGAGCAAAAAGATGCCAGCAATTGAAAAGGAAACCAACACTGAGGAATAGGTGTGCCTACCAGAAGTTTAGACAGGGAAGAATAGCGGTGCCTAGCATAAGTTTATAGAACACATGGAGGTTGAAAAAACTCATATTTAAGCCCCAAATAACTAAAAGCATGGCTTTTGTGCTGGCAATTTTGTAGAATATTTTTGTCTATGCAGAAATTTTTCATATTCGTGATTTTTAAAATGTTTCAGCCATTAAAAGGGCCATAATACCTTACAAGCTATTAAGTGTCAGTAGTGTTGCTCATGTACCTGGTTCTCCTCCTCTTCCTTGTAAAGAGTAATATAACACTAGTGGCGCCCTTTTAATAGAGTGAGGCCATGTCCCATGACTAGTTCTGGCCAATGAGCTGTGAGAAGAAATTACATGGAGTATTTAATTGGCAGGATGAGACCCTCTGGAGCTCTCTTTTTCCCTGACATGGCAACCAGTAATCTTGAAGATGGGGGCTGCTCCATGAGCTGGGTTCACCAAGTAACTACAGTGAGCAAATCAACAGGGCCTCTCCTGACACAATGATGGACATATGAGCCATAAATAAGCCTTTGTGGTCTTAAGCCATTGCAATTGCAGGATCATTATTGTAATATAATTTAGCCCATACTAATTGATAGGGATCATCATTTTAGCTATTTATACCAACATAAAAATTCTAATTAGAATTAATGGTGAGAGTAGATGTGATTTTGATGAAAATCAGTATTTTTGTCAGATATAAAAGTAAGGCCATAGTTTCTTAGATGTTATACCCAAAGCACAAACAACAAAAGAAGAAAAAATAGGTAACTAGGACCTTATCAAAATTTAAAACTTTTACACATCAAAGGATTTTACCATCAAAGTAAAATGGCAATCTACACAATGGGAGAAAATATTTGGAAACTACATATCCAATAAAGATTTAATATCCAGAATATATAAAGAAATCCTTCAACTTAACAACAAAAAGACAAATAACCCAATTCAAAAATGGGCAAAAGAGAACCAGCAAGATGGTGGCAGAGTAAAGAGCTCCTAGAATCAGCTCCTGCTACGGAGCAGTTGGTGATCACCCAGAGCTATCTAGAGCACTTGTTTGGGGGCTCCAGGAGACCAGAAGTGTATCCTGCAACATCCTTGAAAGAATGGAAGCAGGGGACTGCCCATCTGTCAAGAAGATTCGTAAGTACAGCATTCTATGCCCTGGAGGCCGGTGCCCATCCTCCACTGGAGGCACAAGCTGCCTTTGGGAGCTATTTCATGGCTGGAATTGGAAGCTCCACTTCCCAAAAATGGGGGAGGAAGAGACAGTTGGGCACCAACTTCAGCTACTGATTAGTAAATTCTGCAGGCTAAAGTCTAATCCTAAGAACAGCTAAAATTTGGACATGTCCAAGTAAGAAAGAGGTCGGTGGCCATCATCTTAACTCCACGCCTGACATGAGGGGAAGTGAGATTGACTGAAAATCACAGTACTGGTAGGGACTGGCTTCTTTCCATCTAGATCAGATGGCCACTCTAGCCTAAGCCCCAGGCCCACCTCGGGCAGGGAGGAAGCTGGGGGGACCTGCGCCAGCATCTCTGGGAAATTACAGGCCACACCTTGGAGGCCAGTGATCATCCTACTTTGGCAGTTCAAGCCACCCCAGGAGTTATTCTGTGGCAGGAATTGGAAGCTCCATTCCCAAAAACAGGGGAGGAAGAAACGGTTGGCCACCGATTTCAGCTATTGATAAGTAAATTCGGCTGGCCTAAAGTATAACCCTAAGAACAGCTAAAGTTTGAGTCTTTCCAAGTCAGAAGGAGGCTGGTAGTGGCCATTTTGACTCCAGCCCCAGCATGAGGGGAAGCCGGGCTGACTGAAAATCATGGTGACGTTATAGATCTGTTTCTTTCACCCAGATTGGCCTGCAGCCCTAGCCTAGGCTTCAGCCCCAACTCTAGCAGGGAGAAAGCTGGCGGGCCCTGCACCAGCCTATCCAGGTAATTGCAGATACATTTAGCTGGCACAGACTGAATAATCTGAATAATCTGAATGAGGGCAGCTTGAGCCTCCATAGCTTATAGCACCAACTACATCCTTGGCTCTTCCTACACAACTAGCAAGGGAGAAAGTGCAGGAAGCCCTAAACCAAAGAGAAAAACTGCACCTAGAATAAATACTCTAATAAGCCAGATGCCAAGACACCAACAAAATTACACTCCACACCAAGTAACAGGAAGATATGGCTGTTAGAGTTTCCCCCTTACAAGATTTGCAATGACAGGTCATAGGTCTGTGAATCAATGCCCCTGTGGCATAGGTTGAGGAAAGGCAGCCTCCAGCCATAACACACCTAACTCATCCTCTCGCAAGAATAAACAAAACCGAGCAGATAAGGGCCATCACTCCCTCCCCAACCCCTCCCACATTCCAAGACCTCCTACCCACTCTCCCCTGGCCATTTGGCCCCAGGCTGCACTCGGTTTCCCCGCCTATTGATGTACTGTATAAATTCATATGCCCCACCTTCCAAGGGTGGGCTGAAGTCTCTCTTCAGACCCCCACCATGCTGGTGAGGGAACTGAAGAGCTGAAGTCTATTCTTCAGACCCCCTCCATTGGGAGAGCTTCCCAATAAACATCTTGCCTGCAATCATCAGTCTCTGCATCCCAATGAGCGCCATTTTTCTCTAACAATGGCCCAGTTAAAGGAACAAGATAAGCCTCCAGATGACATTATGGAATTGAGACAACTATACATAGATGTTCAAACAAATATCCTTAATAAATTCAATGAGATGGCTAAAGAAATTAGAGATATTAAGAAGACATTGGATGAGCACAAAGAAGAATTTGAAAGCATACATAGAAAAAGAGCAGATCTTATGGGAATGAAAAGTGCAATAAATGAAATAAAAAATATACTGGAATCATAAAATAGCAGATTTGAGGAGGCAGAAGAAAGGATTAGTGAGCTTGAAGAAATGGCCTCTGAAAGTGAACATACAAAAGAACAGATGAAGAAAAGATTGGAAAAACTTGGACAAGATCTCAGGGAACTAAACGACAGCAAGAGATGTACAAGCATACATGTCATGGGTGTCCCAGAAAGAGAAGAGAAGGGAAAAGGGGCAGAAGGAATATTTGAAGAAATAATGGTAGAAAATTTCCCAACCCTATTGAAGGACATAGATATCTGCGTCCAAGAAGCACAACGTACACCCACCCGAATAAATCTGAATAGACCAACTCCAAGACACATACTAAT
>JAQZBX010002175.1:0-74485 GCA_029593785.1 Cabassous unicinctus
TTTTTTTTGAGGTACCAAGACAGGGGATTGAACCTGGTACCTCGTATGCAGGAGGCCGGTGCTCAACCACTGAGCAACATAGGCTCCTCTGAGTTGGATCCATAGTTGTTTTGCTCATTATCTTGCCCATTGTTTCCTCATTTGTTTGTTTGTTTGTTTGTTTTTGGGTGTCTATATTTGAAATTTACTTGTTATTTTTATTTTATTATTTTTTTAATAATTTTTTTATTTTTTAAAAGATACTTAGATTACATAATTGTTACACAAAAATTATAGGGATTCCCATATGCCCCACCTCCCACACCTCCCACAACCTCCCACATAAACATTAGTTTATGTGTGAGGCACATCACCTGAAATGGATATACACATCCTGGGGCTTTGCCATTAAGCATGGACCATAGTTCACGTTGTAGACCACACTCTCTCCCACACAGTTCTGCATGTTAGATGATGATATAAAATGACCTATATCTGTTGTTGCAGTGTCACTCAGGATAATTCTCAAGTCCTGAAAAAGCCCCTGTTTTACAACTGCTTTTCCCTCTCCATGTCCCCAAAGTGTCCAGTGGTCACTGGCTCCACATTAATGTTGTAATTTTTTCCATTGCTTGAATCAAAATATGTCTATAACAGAACACTGCTCATTTGTTTTTCCTCATTGTCTGCTTGTTGTCTGCTCATTGTTTTTGCTTGTTGTCTGCTCGTTTTCTTTAGGAGGCACTGGGAACCGAAACTGGGACCTCCTGCGTGGGAGGCAGGTGCTCAACTGCTTGAGCCACATCCGCTCCCCCTGATGTTAATTTTGACTCAGAAAATTTTTATTATATTATACTTATTTTTCATATGGGTTTATATATTCATATGATAACTTGATCCATAGCTTCATAAATCAAAATATATTATGAAATGTATTTATTCTTTTCAAAGGCGATACCACCTTCTACCATCTTTATCATTAAGAGGTTATAGATATAATGAAATTATACTTCTGTAATAATCATATTCATTTCATTTTTCCAGATTCATCATAAGAAGCTTCTTTTTGCTATAATTGAGCATTTCAGAACATTTTAACTTACATAAGCACCAAATTCATTTACCTACTTTAGTCATTTTTAATAGACATCAAAAGTGCCTTGAGGACAGGGCATATTCTAATTTGCCTTTATCTACTCAGCCCCTAGCACAGTACCTGACACTAATGAGTGCTAAGCATTTATGGCCCTGTAGAATGATGCTGACTGTGAAATCAGATCATGAAGAACAAAAAATTTAAAATTTAATTGGGCAAAGAGGATCATCCTTGTGAAAAAATCTGCTATACTTGTTATACTTTCTCATGTTCTCAGTTTATCCCAGTGCTCCTACTTTAGTGGCTGAGATGGCCAGATTTCACTCTATTTGCTTTGGGTTTATAGTTCTTGCCAGGCCCCTGTTGTCTTTGGTGTCCCTGTTGGCCCTTCCATCCAGCATCCTCCTCCTCATGAACGGACTATCTGATGTAATCTAGAAAAATTTGAAGGAAAATCTTTGATCAAAGAATCTTTGATCAATTACATTATTTGACTCCCATTTCTCTAAGGGATTGGACTGAGATTTCAAAATGAGAGATTTATTTATTTGCTGTTGCACAGTTTCACAGTTACCTTTTCCAGAGTCTCTGATGTTTCTGCATCATAAAGATTTTCTAGAGAGTCTTTTACAATATATCGTGATATAAACATGTAACTTTTTCATATTGACCACATACAACTGACCTATCCTGGAGTAATAAATAATTATTATATGACTTGTTTAATGAAATCTTGAGCATTCTTTTTCTATCTGACCTGATCTATAGTATACTTGCATTGTTATAATAGAATAATATGATCACATTTATGCATTAGAAAGATGATTTTGAAGGTAAAAGGAGTGTGATTAGAAGGTATGGGATATTGTTATCAAGTGTGGAAATCCACTGATTGATAGAAGTAGAAGTATTTTGTGGATCTAGTGGTTTTCCTCTAATTTTAAGATTAGGAGAGGCTTTTCAATAAAAGAATATACTAACAGACATAAATGCAAGTGCTTTGGATGACGCAGTTTGTGTTTATGTTTGGGCAGGGATTACTGGTATCTCGTGATCAGATAAGAGCCAGCTGGGAGCTTCCAGTCTTTTCCCCACCTTGTAGTCCTGAGATATATCCACCATATTCTTTAAGCCAGTGGTTCTCAACTGTGGACAATTATGCCCTCTTCCCCAAGAGTAAATTTTTCAAAGTCTAGAGACATTTTTGGTTGTCACATGGAGGGAGGAGGGTTATTGATAACCATATCCAGTGGGTAGAGGCCAGGGATGCTGCTAAATATCTTACAATATTTACAATACAATGTTAAAGGAAAACTCCCTTTAACAAAGAATTATCTAGCCTATAATGTCAATAGTGCTGCTATTTAGAAATTCTCACTTAGACTGAGAAAATATTGAAAATCATTAATCTAGTTCTATTACTTATCCAGGGAAAGAACACCATTTCTACAAAATACCTTTCCATATATACACAGTTTTAAGGTAGAAAACTCATGTCTACCTTTTATATACTGTTTGTTTTTGTGGCCAAATGAAACATGCTTCCCAGTAAATTCTACTCAGATCCTCCTTTAACTATAGAAGAAACAATACAGAAAATAAATAAATTTAAAAGCAAATAGCCATAGTACTATATATATTGGTTACTGTTTTTGTTTGTTTTTGAGAAGTAGCAGTTTTATTTTCTGTATTTTATAGTTTGGGAATTTGAGACTTAAAGGGTACAAGTTATCTCCTTATGGTCACACACTAGCAGAAATTCAACCAAAATTTTAGAAACTTGTACCTACTTTGTTTTTCAGTTTGGTAGATTGAATCACTTTTCCATATCACAGCCTTTCAAATGATTTAATAATCATATTTATCTACACCAACCTCATGTATTATCCCTTAGAAAGTATTTAAGATTCAACAAGTATATACTACAATTGTTGTCACAACAAATGCCAACCAGATAAATAAATGTATAAAATCATTGTTAGGAATATAGACGAAATCCTTATCCCCGATGATACAAGTAGAGCTGAGAAATGTAGTTATTGTCTGAGAAGCTGCCTCCTCTCGGTGACAAATCCTTACTATGGAAGTTGAAGCACATATTTTTGGTGGACAACTACTTGGTTGGTTCCTACAGGGTAGGAAAGGGAAAAAATGTGTTCTTTTGTCTGCATTGTAAAATTTATAATGAAATATCTGCCATTTTTTCATAACTTGCTACATATCAGACAATAATAAAAGTTTTACATATTAACAAAAAAATTCCTATGAAATAAGAGTCATTATCTTCATTCTAAGGGCAAACAAATGGAAGCTTTTTGAAGAGAAGCACCTTGACCAACAGTACAAAGATAATTGATGGCATTTTTGAGGTTGCCTTAGTTCAAAGTTTCCGTGGTTGTTGCAAGCATGGATTTAGAGTGTGCGTTCTATGATTTAAATCTCTACTCTGACTTTTTAGTTGTATAAACTAAAGGTGAGTTACTTCACCTTTGTAAGCCTCAATTTTCCCATCTATAAATGGGAATAATACTGACCTCACAGGGTGAAAATAAAAAGGATAATGCTTATACAAATTAACCAAACAGTCACCGTCTGTGTCCTGGTTCTACTACTTATTAGCTCTGGGATCCTTAAACTCACCTGGACTTAGAATCTTCTCTTCACTAAAAAATGGATGTTAAGATAGAATGGCTTAAATGTATTAAGTTATTGATCCAGGGTATGGAAAAATAGTGAACATTTAATAAATGTTAGCAGTAATATTTATATAAGAAATTATTACAAATTAAATGACATGTAACTTTCATGTGACTATTTCATGTTACTATTCATATTACTATTCCATTTTACATTTACTACCATGATCCATTTTTTTTTTGTTTTTTTTTTAGTAAATCAATTTTATTGATAAATATTAATAAAGCATACGCTTCATCCAAAGTATACAATCAATGGTATTTGGTATAATCACATAATTGTGCATTCATCACTTCAATCATTATAAGAGCATTTTCATTATTTCAATAATTATAATAAACAAAAAACAGAGAAACAAGAAAACTCCTCACCTCTCAATTGCTGTAGGCTTCCCCCACTGTACATACCTAGTGTTTCTGGCTATTTGATCCAAAGTATATAATCAATGGCTTTTAATATAATCACAATGTTGCACATTCATCATCTCAAAAATTTTAGAACAAATTCATAACTCCAAAAAGAAATACCGCACATCTCTTAGCATTCTTTCCTCAGATCTACATAACCACTAATCTCATTTCATCTTTATAAATTGATTTATATTTACATTTCATATTTATGGAATCATACAATATGTAGTACTCTATGTCTGGTCTCCTTCACTTAGTATAATGTGGGTTTTTTTGTCTGATATTAACATTTTTTATATTAAATTACATTTGTTCAGCTTCAAAGAAAAACTGTTTTATATATGCAATTCTACCCATATTCATTTAACATATTATATTTATATTTCACATAATACATTTAGTTCATAATACAGCAGTCATATAGTATTTGTCCTTTTGTGTCAGGTTTGCTTCAGTCAACCTAATGTCCTCTAAGTTCATCCATGTTGTCATATGTTTCATGACTTCATTTCTTACAGCTGCAAAATATTCCATCGTGTGTATACTTCACAATTTATTTATCCATTCATCAGTTGATGGACACCTGGGTTGTTTCCAACTTTTGGCTATCATGCATAATGCTGCTATGAACATCGGTATGCAGATATCTATTTGTGTCACTGCCCTCAGTTTTTCTGGGTGTATATATATACCTGCCAATGGCATTGCTGGGTCCCACAGCAAGTCTATATTCAGCTTCCTTAGGAAGTGCCAAACCATCCTCTACAGTGGCTATACCATTCTACATTCCCACCAATAATGAATAAGCATTCTTATCTCTCCACACCCTCTCCAACATTTACAGTTTTCTGACTTTTTAACAGCAGCCAGTCTAATAGGTATGAAATGGTATCTCGTAATTTGATTTGCATTTCCCTAATTGCTAGTGATCTCGAACATTTTTTCATGTGTTTCTTCACCAGTTGTATTTATTCTTTGGACAGTTGTCTTTTCAAGTCTTTTGCCCATTTTTAAATCAGATACTTTGGCTTTTTATTATTGAGTTTTATGATTTCATTATATATCATGGATATTAAACCCTTATCAGATATGTGATGCCAAATATTTTCTCCCATTGAGTTGGCGGCCTTTTCACCCTTTTGACAAAGTCCTTTGAGTGCAAAATTGTTGAGGTTTGAGGAGGTCCCATTTACCTATTAATCCTTTTGTTGCTCATGCTTTGGGCATAAGGTTTAAGAAACTACTGCCTACTACAAGGTCTTGAAAATGTTTTCCCACATTTTCTTCTAAGAGTTTTATGGTTGTTGTGCCTAACCTGGTTCTCTGCCACTTACTGATTTCCATTGTGGTCAGAGAAATTACTTTGTATAATTTCAGTCTTTCTGAATACATTGAGAGTTGTTCTGTGGCCAAGCATGTGGTCTATCCTGGAGAAGGATCCATGTGCACTTGAGAAGAATGTATATACCGCTGTATTTGGGTGTAATGTTCTGTATATGTCTATTAGGTCAAAATCCTCTAATGTATTATTCAAGGTCTTTGTTTATTGATCCTCTGTTGAGATATTCTGTCTAATGGTGCTAATGGTGTATAAAATTCCCCAACTTTAATTGTAGAGGCATCTATTTCTTCACTTAGTTTTTTCAATGTTTGCCTGATGTACTTAGAGGCACCCTGGTTAGGTGCATAAATTCTTATGATTGTTCTTTCTTCCTGATAGATTACCCCTTTTATTAATATGTAGTGGCCTTCTTTGTCTCTTACAATAATTTTGCATTTAAAGTTTAATTTGTCCTATATTAGTATAGCTACTCCCACCCATTTTTGGTTATTGTTTCATGTAAAATTGTTTTCCAACCATTCACTTTCAGCCTCCTTGTGTCCCTGGGTCTAAGGTGGGTTTCTTGCAGACAGCATATAGATGAGTCATATTTCCTTATCCATTCTGCCAATCTGTGTCTCTAGACTGCAAATTTTATTCCATTAGCATTCAATGTTATTACTGTCAAGGAATTATTTACATTAGCCATATTTTCTTTAGGTTTATATATGCCATATGTTCTTTTTATTTCTCTTTTAATTTTTTAGTTGTTCTTACACCCTCCTCCAACTCTCTCCTGTTTTTTCCTTTCAACCTGCAGAGCTCCCTTTAGTATTTCTTGAAGGGTAGGTTTCTTATTGACAAATTCTCTTAATTTCTGCTTATCTGTGAATGTTTTGAACTCTCCCTCATTTTTGAATGCCAGGTTTGCTGGATAGAGAATTCTTGGCTGGAAGTTTTTTCTTTTAGCACATTAACTATGTCATACCACTGGTTTCAGGTGAGTAATCAGCACTTAATCTTATCGAGCTTCCCTTGTATGTGATGGATCTCTTTTCTCTTGCTGCTTTCAGTATTCTCTCTTTGTCTTGAGCATTGGAAAGTTTTACAAGTATATGTCTTGGAGTAGGCCTATTAGGATTTATACTGTTTGGGGTGCACTGCGTTTCCTGGACATTTACGTCCATGTTTGTCAATAGAGTTGGGGAATTTTCAGCCATTATTTCCTCTATCACTCCTTCTGTCCCCTTCGCCCTCTCTTCTCCCTCCAGGATACCTATAATGCATATGTTTGTGCATTTCATGTTGTCATTCAAATCCCTAAGTCCCTGCTGGGTTTTTTCTATCTTTTTATCTATGTATTCTACCATTTGTTTGATTTCAGTTGTACAGTCTTCCATATCACTAATTCTTTCCTCTGCCTGTTCAAATCTCCTGTTATGTGCTTGCAGTGTATTTTTTATTTCTTGCATTGTGCTATTCATCACCATCATATCTGTCATCTTTTTATGTATGTTTGCAATTTATTCATTATGTTCTCCCAGTGTCTTCTTAATATCCTTAATCTTTTCTTTCACTTCATTAAGTTGATTCATGATATTTGTTTGGACATCTCTGATTAGTTGTTCCATGTTCTACATCTTCTCCTGTTTTTTAGTTTGTTCATTGGACTGGGCCATATCTTCTTGCTTCTTAGTATGGCTTGTAATTTTTTGTTGGTTTCTAGGCATCTGTTTACCTTAATGGGTTTATTTGGTTGATTAGCTTCTCTTTCTATTCTAGAGTTTTATTTTGTTGTTGTTTTTGTGTATGTGGTAAGGTTTCACTTAGACACTTCATTCCTCTTATTCTATGTCCATGCTGTTGTCTGTGTTCCCTTGAAAAACAATTAGAACAAGAGAAAAGGAAAGAGATATGAAGAGAAAAAGAGTAATAGTAATAATAATAGTAAAAGGTAGAAAAGGAACTGTCTAAGACCTAGGAAAATAAATAATTAACATGAGTAAGAAGTACAGAGGAATTAGAATAAAAAAGTGGAAAATAAACAATGAAATGAGAAACAAATAGAGAAAAATATATAGAATGAATTAAGACGCCGGAATGATGAGAAGAGAAGAAAAAAGAAAAAGAAAAAAATGAGTAAAATAAGAAATAAATCAGAGGGAAAAAGAGCAAGAAATAAAAACAAAATAAATTGAAGACCAAACAAAAAGAGGTGGAATGAAAGAACACAACAGAGAACCGAAGATAGAAAAATGAAGGAAAGAAAAGAAATAGCATAGGTAGAAAAAAATCAGTAAAAGAAAAAAAGGGAAACAAAGAAAGGGGAAATACATCAAAGAAGAAACAAGAAAGACAGCAGCAACTAATAAAAAGAGAGAAAAAAAACAAGAAAGGAAAGACAGCCTTCCCTCTTAGGCCCCTTAAGGAGTTTCTCAGGCTGCTGGTATTCATCAATCAATAACCCTGCAGTCTGCCTTCTGCAGGTGATGAACCAGGTTTTAGCAAGTAAAATAACAGGGAAAAAAAGGAACCTTTTTAAAAAAATTGAGATCCAAGATAAGCTAATACAAAGAGAATGACTGTGTGTTCCCTGTCATAAAGTAACAGCTGTATGCCTGATAACCTGGTCGATCACTTCTCTAAGAAGAGTGGGGAATTGAGCCAGGGACCTTGTATATGCAACGTGGGAATTGCTCCACTGAGCTAAACTGTCTCCTTAGCTTAGTTAGCCCTTCAGAAAGCTATCGCCCCCTTTCCTTGGGCAGGTTAGATTCCTAGCAGTTTGCCAGAGCCCTGCTGATTAAGTGCCTTTGTATCCCCACCCCCTCTAATCTAATTCCTCTCTTTACCCAGGTGGCTGGGTGTGACAGCCTGCCTGAGGAGATCCCCCCACCCCTCTCTCCATCGGGTCTGGGTCCCTTCCAAGATTCAAAGGGGGCTCAGCTGGCCAACTCACTGCAAAGAAACCACTCTCCATCTTCCCAGAGCCCTCTTTCTCCCTGGGAATGCCCCTTCACACTCTGTTTGGAGCAGCAAACCAGGGGCTTCACCTAGGCTATTTTCCCTGAGGTGGGTTATATGTGCCATTTCTAGCCACAGGGGTGAGCAACTCATGGTTATCCTTTGTCTTCTTTTTATTTCCAATACTCTCCTAGATGACTCAGAGCACCTTCCCATTCTATATGTATCCACAGCAGCTCCTTTAGATAGGTTTCTGCCTTCTTTCCAATTCTGTTTGTGAGAGGGTCAGGCTCTGTCTACCTACTTAGGCACCATTTTCCCAGAACGCTCCCCAGGAAAAGTTTTTCAATAGGGTAACAGTAACAGAAACCTACAAAATAAAAAGCAAATACTTTTAACTTAACATATGCAAGATGTAACGTTACATAAGAATATCTTTAATAAAATAATTATGTGGTTTATGGTAGTCACTGATAAACTGCCACAGACCTGGCTTACAGCTCAATACTTCAAAAACTGCTCTATGTACCTTTGTCTTCAAACCACTTTAGTCAATCTTGGATTCATAGTCCACATTTTATATGAAGCCTTTGAAAAAATTATTCCAAATGTTACATATAGTAGTTGCTCAATAAGTAAATTGAATCACTTATTGATACTGTACTAGACACTTAGTGAAGGATTTCTTTAAATGCTATAACATGATTTAATTCCCATAATCATCCTGTGAGGTGACATTGTTATACCCCTTTCATAGATGAAAAAAAAAAAAAGGCTTAAGAAAGTGAAATGACTTATCCAAGATCGTATGTCATATAATGTAGAGCCAGAATGCAAGTCTACTATACCTAACAACAAAGCCCATGCTTATAAGCATCGTTATCATACCTAAATGAATTAACGAATGGATATTTTTGGTTTCAGAAAGAGGGTTATCTTTTTTCACCGTCTTTGATTTGGCTGCATGATCCTGTTAACCTATTAATTTTTATTCATATTAGCCATTAGATGTATTTTAGACTTTTCATTCCATGTGTTCTGGGTTTTAAAGCATCGATATTGGCACTGATGTTCCATGCAGCTCCATAAATAAACATTAATGATCTCTAGTTCTCTGTTCTGTAATGACTACTCTCAGAATATGGTCACCCATGGTAACCACTGCTGTCATTATATCTAGACCTCTCTTCCTACATGCCCTTGTAAATTTTTCCAAAATAATGTTCTATACTAAAAATAATTGAATAGGGTGTTTCCCCTCATTCATTTTCAGTTAAGTCTTCAAAGGGTTTTTTAAGAGAATCAATATGATCAAAATAATTTTCTCAACCTGTAAAACTCCTTCCATTCTTAAATAAGACTATATTAGACTTTAGTAGCATACAGTAGGTTTAGAATTCTTTCTCTTTTTTTAAGGTGCTACTTATTAAGAGTCTCATTTCAGGTAAAACATTACTTTTTTTTCTTACCTCCAGATATGTGTTTATCCACATAAGTACTTTTGAGATGAAACTGTGTAGGCATTGTTCATATGGAGAAATGCATATGAATCAGTAGATTCTTCCCTCTTATCTCAAAAGATTTAATCAGCTGTAATATACATAAATGATACATCTATTTCGTTAGAAAAGAACCTAATAACTTCAAATATTTTATGGCTATGGACATAAAACATAATTGTGAACATTAGCATTTCATGCTCACAAAACAGCTGCCAGTTTATTATCCCTTAGGATTTTATTAAATTTGTGAGTAGAGTTGAAAGACATCATGCTTACTCAGATCTATTTCCTGTCATCATACATCAGAAATATCTTTTCTAAAAATGATACCTTCAGTGGCAAAGAAAATTAGGAACTAATCTCTAGCCATTCCTATAGTACTGTCATCCCTTAACATTTTATCTTTTTTTCCTCTCTTTTTTCTATAAAAAAAGACAGAATATGACATCTGCCCTCTATTATTTATTATTAACTGCCCTATGTATCATATTTGAATTTTAAAACTAAAGTCTAATTGAGATTTTTAATAATTTATTTTATGACATTTTTCCTAAGACTACATAGGGCTCAAGAACAAAAGACAAAGAAAACCTTCTACAAGTGGTTCTTTGTTCTCTACTCCTCTATCCTCAAGACCCCTAAACACTTGTTTATGCAGAGAAAAATGGAAAAGTTCTAAAGGAGGAAAGGAAGTGCTTAAAAGTTTTTCTGTCAATTTTTTTCCCGTTTTCTAGCTCACCCCTATTTGATGGATAAAGTCCAAGCAATTGGGGCTCATAAGCAGGTAAAGGAATCAATAGTGAATTGCCACAGAATTCAGACTGGAAGTGTTCACGTAAGCTGATTTTAGGATTTGCTTTGGGATTCTTGTCCACAGGTCATGTAACCTAATTTATGAATTGGAAATCTGGAACTGAAGGTATTGGACCAGTTGTATCAAAATATGCCCAGGGTGTGTGTAGGGCCAGGTATCTTTTAACTAGCCCTTTTTCTGCCTCTGAGGCAATTACATCCTCTTTTGCATCCTCATCATATTGGTTGGTTTTAATTTATTAAAATAAACACACATACACACACTTGTGCATGCAACATAGAAAACAGCTGCATTGAGATCCATTTTTTGTAAATTTCTCAGTTTTGGAGCTGGTTTAAATAAAAAATTATGCCAAAAGTCATTTTAAGACAACTGCTGCAACAAAAAAATCTGGTTCCTGGACAGGTTTTGATGATGCCAAATCATAAACAGTATTTCCATAGTGCTTCTGAATTGGAAGTAGAATTATAACAAAAATTGTTGGTTGTATGAGAAAGCAGTAGCTCCAAGGATCGGAAGATATTTTCCCAATGACTGTCTTTCCTGTTTTACATGTTTTCTAAAATCCTTGTTTTTCTAAAATAAATCAGTGCATATTATTGTGAAGGTAAAATTTTTTATTCATATATTTAGTTCATTATACTTATATCCAACTTATTTATTAATCGTTTATTTTCTACTTTCTTTATATAAACATATCTATTTGCACATTTTTGATGATATATGTACTAGATGGTAAATTCCTAAGCCAATACCAGATGGATTTATTTTTCCTTTTAAACTTGTCATTTAAATAATTTCAAACTTACAGGATAGTTGCAAAAATAATACAAAACCCAAACATAGAACTCCAGCATATCCCCTTCAGATACGCAGATCCACCCATTTTAACATTTTTTCACATTTGCTGATTCATTCTCCCTCTCCCCCACACTTATGAATCCATCTATCTCTATGCTTATCCATCTGTTTTCAAAACATTTGCATATAGGTTGTATACATAATGACCCTTGAACTCATAGTTCTTCTTTGTACATTTCCTAGGAACAAGGCACTTATGGAACCACCTTAAGTAGAGTTATCAAGTTTAAGAAACTTAAGGTTGATATAAAGCATATAGTTTATATTACAAGTTTTCTTAAGTCCCAGTAATGGCCTTTTGGCCTTTTCCCCACAATTATTAGATTCAGTCCAGGATCTTGTTTTGCTTTTAATTGTCATTGTCTCTTTAGTTGCCTATTTTTTAAAATTGTGGAAATATATGTAAATAAAAACTTTCACATCTCAACCACTTCCAAGCATACCATTCAGTGGGATTACTCATATTCAAAATGATATGTTACTTACCTCACCATTCATTATTAGTACTTTTCTATCACCCCAAACAGAAACCCTACATTATGCATTAACTCTCTATTCCTTTCCCTGCTCTTATCCCTGGCAACTGGTATTCTACTTTCTGTCTCTAGGCATTTCCTATTCTAGCTGTTTCACATAATATTTGTCCATTTGCACTAACTTATTTCACTCAACATGTCTTCAAGGTTCATCCATGTAGTGGCATATATCAAAACTTCATTCCTTTTTAAGTCCAAGTAATAGTCCATTGTATGTATATACCGAATTTTGTTTATCCATGTATCTGCTGATGGACATTTGGGCTGCTTCCAACTTTTGGCTATTGTGAATTTTGCTGCTGTGAACATCAGTGTAAAAATATCTGTCAAAGTCCCTGCTTTCAGTTTTTTGGGGTATATACCTAGAAGGGTACTGTCAGGTCATATGATAATTCTATGTTTATCTTTTTAAGAAACCACCAAACTGATCTCCACAGTGGCTGCACCATTTTACATTCCCACCAACAAAGTATAAAGGTTTCTATTTCTCCACATTCTCACCAGAACATACTATGTTCCTTTTTAAAAAATATTCATTCCAGTTAGTGTGAGGTGGTATCTCATTATGGTTTTCATTTGCATTTCCTTAATGACTAATGATGCTGAGCATTTTTTCAGCATTTTTCAAATTAATAGCAATTTCTTTATCTTTTTTGGAGAAATATCGATTCAAGTCCTTTGTCCATTTTAAATTTTGTTTGTTTTTTGTTATTGAGTTGTAGGAATTCCTTATTAATTCTAGTTATTAAACACTTATCAGATATGTGGTATGGCAGTTTGATATTATTTATGAATTTCAAAAAGAGACATTGATTATGTTTGTAAAGTGGTCTGTTCCTCTGGGCATGATACTCTTTGATTATATTGGATTCAGCTGAGATGTCTTTGATTAAAATATGTTAAGATTAGGGCTTTGATTTGACCATGTCAGTAAAATGTAACAGTCCCCACCCCCTTTGAGGGCTATATAAATGGACACTCAACCAAGGAGACACACAGAAGTAGATACACAGAAGAATATACGTGGGAATAGAGAGAGCTCCATAGACATGGCAGAGGAGAGAACTTGATCCTGGGGCCCCAGAGAGGATGAGCCATTCACTTGATAGTTTGCATCTGAAGAGACCAGAATCCTGACCAACTAAGAAGACCCAGAAAGAAGTGAACCCTCCAGCCTACCACTAAAATTGGAAGAAGATGTGCCCACAGAACCTTTAGAGAGAGAGGAAGGGATTATTATAGCTAATTTAACAGTTTTAAGTACTGAGTCTCAATACCTGTAATATTTCTTCTTTGAATATGTCCCACAACTACAAAGACTCTTCTCAAGAGTGAAAGTGGGGCCCCTACCTCACACCACATACAAAAATTAACACGAAATGGATCAATGACCTAAACATAAGAGCTAAAACTATAAAACTCTTAAAAGGAAAGCATAGGGAAATACCTGCAGGATCTCATATTAGGCAATGAATTGTAGACCTTACACCAAAAGTATGAGCAACAAAATAAAAAAAAAAATAGATAAAATGGACTTGATCAAAATTAAAAGTGTTTATGGACATTATCAAGAAAGTGAAAAGACAACCAAGAGAATGGGAGGAAATATTTGGATACCATATGTATTACTCAGCCAAAGGGGTGCTATTGCAAAGTATCAGAAATCTGTTGGCTTTTATAAAGGGTATTTATTTGGGGTAAAAGCTTACAGTTACAAGGCCCTAAAGAGGCCGACTCAAGGTACCATAAGAAGTACTTCCTCACCAAAGTCTTTTGTCATGTGTTGGAGTAAGATGGTGGGCCTTAAACTCACTCATTCATTTAACAACTTAAAGAATGAATGAAAACAGTGAATGGACTTACGGGAGATCATCACTTAGGAATCTGTAGCAGATTCAATACTAGACACAAGGGTCACTAGATCAGAGAGAAGACTTCCCCCCTAAAATACCAATATCCCTTATTTGCCTCCCATCTCAAATACCAATATACAAAATATTTGTCATCAAAATGGGCACAACTCATAACAAATGAAAGCATAGTTATTGTAATTCTCCAAATTGCTTTTCAAATAGAGAAGTGAGTGAAAAAATAAAAAACATTGTCAATAATGATAAATGTCAATGTAGGGTAATAAAACAACTATGTCCTGGTGGCAGATTCTCAATGATAACCAAAGATAGTTGCCTTTCTGTTATAAGCCACATTTCAAAACCAAACACTACATGATAATATTCTGAAAATATTTTAAGCCTACATGCAAAAATCACATTAGGAAAAAAAAAATTTTCTTATGATTCATTAACTCAGTACCACCACTGTAAGTCATAAACCTATTATAAGGAAATATTTTAATATAGAAACAGCAGGTCCAGCTGTTTAAAATCATATAGCATATGGAGCTTAGTAATTGGACCCAAATGATATCTGTTAAATCATTTACACTTGTGTTAGAATGTTATACTTCTATAGGAAAGGACAAAGTAGTTCTTGAATAACTGCTAAGGTGAATAATATTCTTTTATCTTCAAGTGAATATCTCTCAAACTAATAGGAAATTATTAAATTCAGTGGGTTTTCTTTGAAGTAGAATCTAAAATTAATTTGTCCTATTTGGTTTTACTATACCATTTATTAAAGGTTTTATTGGGTTTGAATTTCAGCCTAACATTTGATTCATTTTTTGTTAGTTTTAGGATGTTATTTAAAAAATGCTCAGGATTGCTACCTTAAAACAAAGGTCATTAAGAATTCATTATTATCGTTTTTTCAACCCCTGCGAATGTCCAAGGTATGGGTTGGGCAGGGGTAAAAAGGAAAAACAAGTGAAGATGATTTAGTTATCAATTATAATAACAAAGCAGATTCCTGTAATAAGAGTTGAAGTGTTGTGTCCCAGCATTTGGGATGAAAGAAAACTAACAACAGAGCCAGAAAGAAGTTGAGAGTCACATCCTATGATGTCAGTGGTGAGAAATGGAATGCAGTAATGTTGGGTGACACCTGTTAACATCACAAGGCGGGTAGTCCTACCACATGGAGGATAATAAAGAGCATAATAATGCCTCCCAGAAGGAACAGCAGCCCAGGATATCAACATGTTCATGCTTTGCAGGTGTCAGGCTCACCAACGAAAGGATGACTCACACAGGCACTGGATGGAACTACACTTTGCTCACATAGAAAAGAGACAAGATTAGCCTTAATAGTGGGTATTGGTGTCCATGGTCAGGAGGTCTCATTCCGTAGCCAAGACAGAGAGATGGTCTGTATGCAGCGCTCTTGTGCTATAGGTGAGGGACTCCATTCCTCCCCTGCTGGGAACCGATTTAGCAGTGGGATTGGCCAGGTGAAATGTAATGCACACAATTAGCTAAGCAGTCTCTGTGAATGTTTACGTGTACTCAGGGCAAAAAGAAAGGAATGTGCTGGCAGACCACTGTATGCTAGGGGATGTGTTTTATGTTAAGGCATCCCAAGAAAGGAGTCAGTATACATTCATAATCTATCTGAGAAGCCAGGCCAACACATCTGTTCCTAAGCATCATGTCCATCCTTTGGTCATTGTATATCCCAATGTGATTATATTTGTTCCCTGAACCATGGATTCACTAATAAAAGTGTTCATCAGAATTACTTGTATTGTTTTATTTAAATTCAGATATCTGAGCATTGTCCATAATCTTGAACCCAATTTTCCTCATGTAACTTAAAAATCTATATCTTTGTCAAATTCCCCCTAGAGATTTTTATTTAGCCAGCTCAGCATCAACATTTGAAAATTGTTGGAAGTAAGAAGATGGCTAACAAACTCAGCATATAAACACACTACCTTCCCTCTCACCACCCCCCCGCCCCATTGTGGGACATGACTCCTGGGTGTGGGCCTTCCTGCCACCATGGGATTAATACCAAGCACCAACCAGTGATGCATTTGGAAAAAGACCTTGACCAAAAGGGGGAAACTTTAAGCACAAAAGAGTTTTTATGGCTAAGAGATTTCAAAGTGAGTTGGGAGGTCATTCCAGAGGTTACACTTACACATTTCTCAAGCATATCTCACTCACTGCCACAATAAACAAAGCCTCACATAGGGGTGCTCCTGAGGGCTCTAGAGACTTCCGGACAGTATAGGAAAGGTACACAACCCCTTGAAACCAGCAGCACATCAGTTGGCCTTATGTTAGAATATAAGACAACCTATTTCCTCAATGTAACAATTAGACTCATTTATAATTTCCCTACACATGATTTTTACCCCTTTTTTTTGAACCTATAATTAGCACTTATACCCATTAAATATGTGTCCCAGAGACTTAAATCTTCAGTCTGTTCATATGCTGGTTGAGCCCTGAATCTCAACAGAGTTGCAGCCAACACCTACATTCCAGTTCATCAGACTTGCCCAGGACAATGAACAAAATGATGATGATGAACAACATCCATCCCAAAAAACAGGAAGTATCTATAACTGCAAGCAAAACAATTCCTTCCATCTGCTCCATAATATCTAAGGCCCCTCTCAATAGGAAGCAGAGCAAGCATCACCATCCCAAACTCCTCATGACTGAGGAATGAACAAACATGAGGGGGGGAATGCAACCATGAACCAAAGTAGACTTATTATTATTGTCGTAAAGGAAGAACTTGTAACATGCATATAAAGATAGTGGTTATCAGAGGTTCTGAGGGGAGATGGAGGGAAGAATTGGTGGAACATAGGGCATTTTTAGGGCATTGAAAATGTTCTGCATGATATTGCAATATTGTATACAGGCCATTATACATTTTGTCAAATCCTATAAAATTGTACAGTGCAAAATGTAAACCATAGTAAACTATAGACCCTGATTAGTAGCAAAGCTTCAATATTTATTCATCAGTTGGAACAAATGTACCACACTATTGTAAGATGTTATTAATAACAGAAAATGTGGGAGTGGGAGGAAGTGGGGTATATGGGAATCCCTTATTCTTCCAAAGTAACTTTTCTGTAACCTAAAACCCTTTAAAAATAAACTTTATTATATGAAAAAAAGGAGATGGCCAAAACAAGTCATCATTTTGAGGAAGGAAATAGAAGGGGAAGACACCATTGCTTGAACTTCTACCCTATAATGAATATATGCTAGGTAAGTGTATTAGCCACAGAAGTGCTAATGCAAAATACTGGAAATCTGTTGGCTTTTATAAAGGGTATTTATTTGGTGTAGAAACTTACAGTTACCAGGCCATAAAGCATAAGTTACTTCCCTCACCAAAGTCTATTGCCACGTGTTGGGGCAAGATGTCTGCTGATGTCTGCCAAGAGTTTAGGCTTCTTGGGTTCCTCTCTTCTGGGGACTCCATTTCTCTCTGGGATCAGCTGCTGTGCTCTCTCCACAAGGCCAGCTGTAGACTATCAGGTGAACGGCTCTGTCTCTCTCCCGGGGGCTTCTGCACCCTGTCTAAGGAGCCATCTCTATTCCTCTGTGTTCTTCTCCTGTGTGTTCACGTCCCAACTCTGTCCTTTGTCATGTCTTTTCTTTGTGAGTTCCCACCCACCAATGGGCGGAGACTCAGTGCCCTACTGACATGACCTATCAAAGTTCTAATCATAATTTAATCACTTAAAAGTGATATCTCTGACAGGCCAGTTTACAAACATAATCCAATAACTATTTTTGGAATTCATAAACAATGCCAAACTGCTACAGTAAGTGTCTTGGTTTGCCAGGACTGCTTGACAAATACCACATGCTGCTTGGCTTAACAACAGGAACTTGAAGCTAGAAGTCCAAAAGCAAGGTCATGACAGGACATGCTTTCCCCCAAAAGTCTGTAGCCTTCTTGTGCTGGCTTTCCAAAATCACTGGGATTCCTTGGTTTGCATCTCTGCTTCCTACTCATGGCAATCAAGCTCCTTTATCTCTTTCTGTGGCTTTATCTGTCTTCTGGCTTTAGCTTCTTCTGATAGACCACATCTAAATTTCCCCCTTAGTAAGGCCTCCAGTCATATAGATTAAGGCTCACCCTGATTCATTTCAGTTTCATCTAAAATAAGATCTTCAAAGATTTTGTGGGGTACATGATTCAATCCCCCAACAGTAAGTAATTTACACACAACAATTCATCTAGTCCTCAAAATTGATATTCAGTGAAATTGAATGGCGTGCACAACGTCCTAGAACACACAAAAAAACCCTCTGAGTTGAGTTGATGCTTGGCCTGTGCTGTCAGATCTGTTCTTTGCACTTATTCCACCGTTCTCTTTATCATGGCAGATGTATGGGTGCTGTTAGGGAACCAGTATTTGCAGGCTTCCAAGTCCAGGATCCTGCTAGAAGGAGGAAAAGAGACACTAAGGTATGCCTTTCATTTCTTCTGCCTTGGGCAGCTTCTTTGGGTGTGGCTGCACCTGAATCACTTCTTGAGCTCCACTTCCTTCTAGAAAGACCCAATGTTTTCAGCTTTCTGTGCATGACCCATTTCCTAAACTCTGACAACCCTGCCTCCTCTATTTATCTCTTAAGTTTATTTGAGGTAGTGGTTTCTTGTGCTATTAATTTGTAGGTTGACTCACCATCTGCTGTTTAGTTTCTCAGTTTTTCTTTCATTTGGGTAACAATTCCCTGGACTAAATTCCCTTTGCTTTAAACACTTAGAGTGGTTTCTGTTTTCCTGGATGGATCCTGACTGATACAATATCAAATATCAACTTGAAGTCTCCACAGGGATGTAGTAAAACAGATGAGATATGCCAGTCTCCCTCCCATTAAATATCAAATGTGACAAGTTTCAAACACCCTAATACAGTCAATAGAAAATTAACTATGAATCTTTTACTTACAATGGAAGGAAAAATTACTAGGAAAATTGGTTGGGACCTTAGAGATTGTAGGTCGTATCAGAGAGTGGAAAGTGCAAAAGACTTGAGAAACTTCACTAAAACTTGACATTCATCCAGTTTAAACACTGTTTACTAAGCAAATATAATTTGGTAATTGAATAGCAAGACAATAGCAAAATATGAAATAGCAAGAAAACAATTGTTTTAATTGAAGGCATTTTTTAGAATAAAGAAACAAAGAAAGAAAGAAAAAACAACAACAACACACTTTCAGTTTAAGACCAGAGAAAATTGAAGCCCTCAGTGGCAACTCCATCAATTTCCTGTTACCATAGCTACAAATCTACCTAGTAAATTACCCACCATCTTTGCTTTCTTCCCTTTTGTTACCTTAATGGGAGGTAGTCCCCTCATTCTTTCCTTCTACTTGTTTTAGAACCTACCCCTCCTCAGTGACCTCAAACTCATTCCAAATAACAAACAAACAAATCCTCTCTCCTTACCTCCTCCACCCACACATCCAGTTTCAATTACGGCTATTTTATTCCTCCCCAGCCGAAGTTTCTGAAAGTATTGTCGATATGTACAGTTTTTCTTTTGACTCTTCCCATTTACTCTCCAATCCTCTCCAGTCAGGTTTCTTCCCTATCAGGCCACCAAAACCACTCTCATTAAGGTCATTAGTGATCACTATGACACTAAATCTAATGGACAATCTCAGCATCTATTTTCTGGGGCCTCTCAGATTTTGATGCCTCTGTTGATTTCTAGCACTTTCACTTCACTTGGCTTCTGTGACACCACAGTCTACTGGTTTCCTTACTACTTCTCTGGCCACTTCTTACCCATCCCCTTTCCAGGCTTTTGCTCTTTATCTGATGTAGTTCATCATGGATTCGTTTTAAAGCCTCTATCTCTTTTAACTGGAGTCTGTTTCCTTAGGAATCTTAGGCTTCATTACCATCTGCATATCTATGATTCCCAAATATCTAATTCCAACCCTGGCTTTGCCTCTGAGTTCTAGCCTGGAGGTTGCAATGATATAGAAAACTCAACTTTCCACCTCTTTCCTACATAGTATATGTCTTCTTCTCTCTTCTCCAGTCCAATGAGGAGCGTTTCCACCTGTCCGTTTCCACATGCCAGAAAACCTAACCTCTCTATCTCCCTTTACCTGATCACACATTGTCAATCCATCACGATTATCTATTGATTTTACCTTTATTTCTTTACTACGTATCTGAAGCCCCTCCATTGCAATCTGAACACAAGTGTGAATGTCAGCTACCTACTTTAACACTTCAGTCACTCTCCTTTCCTCTTCCCAGGGAGCAATGGGAAAACACTAAAGTGGTTAATATGGCCAAGGAGTTCCATATTTGCTGGCTCTCTCAAGCCTCACAGCAATTCTCTGCCTGTAACATTGCCAGCATCAGTTCCTTGATCACGCCAGGGTTCCTCTGCTACACGCCTTTGCCCATGCTCTTCTCTCTCTTTGGAATGGTTTTCACCTCTTGCCCGGCCCCAGTGCATGCTTTGATGTAGGTCCAGTAATACCTCCTCAGAGAAGTTGTCCTTTTTTCCCTCTGCCCAGTCTAGTTCTTTCCCTGATTTGTACCTCTCATTGAACCAAATTAGTTTCCTTCAGGGCACTTACCTGTTTTTAATGATATATTTCTGAGTGGGATTATTTGATTTATGTATGTCCCCCAACAAAAAACAAAAAACACAATTTCATAAGAGCCATTTGTTTACTGTCATGTCCCAAATCTTTTCAGAGAACCTGGCACATAGTATAGTCTCAATAAATATTTGTAGAATAAATTAATGAGCATTAGAATTGGAAGAAATATTACAAATAATACAATTCTGTACTCAGAGCTTGTATCTGAATGTCAATATATAGTTCAGTACAATAAGACATCTGATCTGTTCTTAATGGCAACATCCTTTCATTAGACAATACTTTTCCAAGGGAAATTTACCACATGCTACTGTGCCCACCAAATGGATACACTATGCTCATTTCCAATAAACATCTGAGAAGGACAGGTAACTGATGAATATCATTAGTTTTTATTTGTATGTTGAAAAAAATATGTATCTAATTCTCAGGCAGAGACTTCTCAGATTTGAGAATTCTACTTCTCAGCAGATTTGAATCTTCTAAACACTTAGCATTCTAGCTTCCCTCCCAACCTCCCCAGAATATTCCATGGCAATATAATAAAACAAGTTTCTGAATATAAAATTTAATTAAATTTTGGGAAAGTATGGACTGATTTTGAAGCTTGAATAAGTTTTCTATTTCATTTGAAATCCTGATTTTGGAAGATGTTGGGCTGAGTCTACATTTACATCAGTAGAAATGGCAAACGAGACAAACCAGGCTAGTAGAAATAATACTAACCCATAAGAAATGAAACACTGGATTTTACCTCAGCCCTGCCACTAATTGTTCTGATCTCTGACTTCAGTTTCTTCATTTGAAAAATAAGGTGGTTGGTTCATAATAACCCAAAATTCTAAACAACTCAAATATCCAACAATAGATAAATGAATAAATAAATTATAGTATGTTCAGAAATGGAATACTATACAGCAAAAAAGATGAAGGAATTAAAGCTAAAAATTACATGTATACTCCACGCATCAGGACCGGGGTCTGGTGCGGAGAGCCCCTCAACCAGGGAAATGGGTCATGGCCGAAAAGGGGGCCACCCCCTCTCCCGTCACACACCGCACGTTCGTGGGGAACCTGATGCTGAACCACCCATAGACCACCTGTTTCTGGGTCGGGGTTTTGTACGTAGCAGAGCAGCTCCCTCGCTGTGATCTATTGAAAGTCAGCCCTCGATACAAGGGTTTGTGAAGAAAGAAAAAATTAAATTAAAATAATAATAATAACAAAAAGAACAAGAAAAAAAATTACATGTATAATTCTAGTATTCATAAGACTGAGCTAACAAAAGAAGAAACAAAAGAATATATACCATATAACTTTACTTATATAAATTTTATCATTTTTATATGGCAAAATTAAACTTTATTATTTAAAGATGAATGTAGTGATGGCAAAATGAAAATGAAAATAAGGAAATTGTTTTTAAAATTATGATAAAGTTAAGAGAATGGTTTTTACTAGTGTGAGGAGAGTAATTTTAATAGGGAATGCATATATTATGGATTTCTAGGGTACAGACAAATAATCTATTTCTTGGTCTGGGAGATGGGTACATAGCTGTCCACTTAAATTATATACTTGTGTTTGGTGCACTGTCCCGTTTATATATTTTATTTATGATTAAATGATAATTGTTAAAGAATTGCATTGTTTTGGGGCCAAGTTTCCTAAGAGCGATTAAAAATCTAACATTATATGAATCTATAAATTGGTAATTGTTTGCCTTGGCCAGTTTTTATACAGCAGGTCATACATACACATGGAAGTCTGTACATACAATTTCTGTGGGCATAAACATGTAACAGTGTTCATATTCTGTTATTATAATTTTACCCCCTAAATCTAGGGTAAAAAAATAGAGGACCATCTAGAAGAATTCAGCTGAGAATCTTGGTTGGTTTGATCCACAAAACAGTGGTTTATATAGTGTTTATATACTTTTTAATTCATGACCAACATTGAAAGAATTGGAATATTTCACATAAATCATATTAACTTTGTGCTAAAAAATTTTTTTTAAAGATGAGCCCAAACTGGACCTTATAGCCAGATGACAAGAACCTGCTGGACTGAGTAGCAGCTGCCCTCTTGAGACAGGGCATGGGGCTTTCAGTTCTCCTTGGCCCTACCATTCCTGGTACCCTTGACACTGACAGCCAGTTTCGGTTTCCATTCAGCACTGTATTGGAATTGTTGTTATTGATGCTATTTTTTGTTGTGTTTGTTTTTTTTTAAGCCAGCGTGCTTTGATCATTTAACTACCTTATCCCCATATGCAATCTCAAATTTCTGTTAGCACCAACCTTGCTACTTGTATTAATCAAGACTCTTACTTCTCTGCCTTTGGAGAAAATCATCTATTTGCATATTTTGGATATACATTTCATCCAGGAAATGAGATTAGTGATTTTTAAAAAATAATTTAAAAAAATTTTTTTTAAAAAGATACTTAGATTACATAAATGTTACACCAAAAATATAGGGATCGCCATATGCCCCACCTCCCACACCTCCCACAACCTCCCACATAAACATCCTTCATTAGTGTGGCACATCACCTGCAATGGATATATATATATCCTGGGGCTTTGCCATTAAGCATGGACCATAGTTCACATTGTAGATCACACTCTCTCCCACACAGTTCTGCCTGTTATATGATGATAAAAAATGGCCTGTATATGTCGTTGCAATGTCACTCAGTACAATTCCCAAGGCCAGAAAAAGCCCCTGTATTACAACTGCTTTTCCCTCTCTGTGCCCCCAAAGTGTCCAGTGGCCACTGGCTCCACATTAATGTTGTAATTTCTTCCATTGCTTGAATCACAATATGTCTATAATAGAATACCAGTAAGTCCACTCTAGTCCATAGCTCTTCCCCCAATCCTGAGGAGTCTGGGATGGTGATGTCCACTCCACCTCCAATTGTGTGTGTGGGGTGGGGGGATGATGGATGGGATTATCCTGCCTGCAGCTGCAGACTCTCTCCATTCCCTGGGATGGCCGTTGTCATTCATCATCTCCCCTTCAGGTGTCCTGGGTCAGTCCATTGAGCTGTAGAGTAGGACTTGCACCTCCATCGAGATTCCAGGCCCAGCTGGCACATGGACAGCCCAAAGACTCCAGTCTCTGGATGTACACCTACAAACTCCAGCATATGTTAGGTTTGAATAGAAGGGACAGATGAACCATGTGCAGGAAAGACATATTTGAGTCCAACTCTGTCAGAGATTAGTGATTTTTGAACTGAAATACAATCCATTTATTTAGAAGACTATCTATTCAATATGCTGGAGAAAATAAGAGTATTAAAAAGCTTGTGTTCTTCAAAAAAATTCTTAAAATTTATCCTCATCCTGGCCGATGTTTCTCACAGAGGAAACTTTACAATACATTGTTCTCCAAAGCTACCTGATTTAGTGAGGCAACTTTATTTTCCCTGCAGAGAGTTGAGCTCAAGTACTCCATTCAGTTCTTAATCTTACAGCATTTATTCTCTTTCAAGACTTTCCAATATGCCAAGTCATCTGATTTTGTTTATCACCTTTTCAACAAAGCCCATTTGTTCCCTGACAATTGCATTCTAAGTTAAGTCCAAAATAAAGCTGATTAATGAATATTCAATCTGGCCCCAAGTGTTGTTAGCTTGATAGTTCTATCTTATCAACCATATGTAAAATATATCTTCCAGTTATATGTGGCTGCTTTTGCTGTGTCAGAGATTATTTATTACTTTATCCTCTATTAGTCTTCATTAACAGGAAGTTTTTGGTAAAGCAGGGCCTTCTCATCTCTGCTTGATTATAAATCAAACATTCACTGCCTTTTGCTATGGTTTTGACATATTGATGTCTTTATAACATTGCTATTTATATGTTTCATGTTTCTTGTATAATTTGGTACAAAATAAGTGAAACAGAGCTGGGATAAGAATAAAAGGTTTTCATGAACAATTAAAATATATATGCATATACATATGTATATGCATAGGATAGTGTTACAGACGAGCATGTCTGCATTTTAAAAAGTTATTTTGATGTCTGGTTATTGGTCAAGATTAACAACATATTCTTGATCAAGTTACAACAAATATAAAATTAACAATTCCTTTTTTATTTAATTTGTAAATTACAGAAGTAGGTTTACAGAAAAACCATGCAAAAATATGGCATTCCCACATCCCCCAATCCCCATTATCAACACTTTGCGTTAGTGGGGTACCCTTGTTACAACCGATGAAAGAATATTATAATTGTACTACTAATAGTTCATTGTTTACAACAGGGTTCACTGTGTTGTCCATTCCTATATTTAATCTTTTAATTTTTATTCTGGTAACATACATACTGATGATGTGTACCTGAATGAGGAAAGTGGGAGGAAAGAATTTGGCAACTGTATAATATGTAAATTGGAAAGATTTTCTGACTGATTAAATATGATGCAGTGATGAAGAGGGAGGATTCAAGAATGACTCCCAGATTTCCAATTCAGTTAGTTGGGGAGAAATTACATATATTAAACAAAATAGAGGGCTCAAGGCAGAAAAACTTTAAGTGGGAGTGTGATTAGTTTATTTTAGACATAATGATTTTGAGCACACTGTGGAGTATGCAATTTAGGATGTCTGAAGTTTAAGGACAAAGTTTAATTGCAAGTAATATATGGAAGCTTAAGGACACAGTTTAATTGCAAATAATATTTGGCAGTTATCAGCATAGATAGTGAATGAGATCACCAAGGAAGATCACATAAAATATAAATAACAGTGGTTGCAAAAAGATAGATGTCTTAGAAACACCAATAATTAGTGGAGAGAGGAAGTAAGAGGCACCATTGGAGAAAGTTAAACAACAAGAAGTAATAGAGCTATGAGGAGAAAAAGTGTTCCCCTAAGCACTGTACATGGGGTGCGGAATCCTACCCAAAGGCCTTTGAGTAATATGGTTCTATTTTCAAGACTATCCCTATAATGGAAATGCATTTATTGGACTCTCTAATTTTAATGTTATTAACATTCAACATGCAAATCTATGGTGTCCACTTTTATATAAAATGGAAAACTCAGATTACCTCCAGTCAGAGGAGTTTATGGTTCACAGGGAAGTAGAAAAGACAGGGAAATCATGTCATCACAATTCGGAGAAATTTGAAAGCTAGTTCACTGATACATGATAGTATTCAAATATTGCCCAAGCAATCTCTAAATTTTGAAAAGTATGTGTCCTCTTTTTTTAAATTGACATCTCAATGTTTATGACAAAGTTAAGTAGTTGCAAGTAATATGTTTTCTGGATTTTTTGATGTTTGCATGATTTTCATTTAAAAAATTAGAAATGTAGTTCAGCACTTTCAAATTATAGAAAATACGATGACAAAACCTGCCCTTATTTCCAAACGTATCAGCAAATTAGATGATGTTCTCTCAGAAAAAGTCCAATTTCTTCTTTTTTTTCAACTAAATATATTAACACCTCTCTTAGCCAACCACCAGGTATTCTTAATTCTAATTCCAAGGTAGTTCAAAATATTAAGAGATGTAAAAGTCTCCAGGATGCTTTGCTTCCATTGATTCCCCCTCAGGAGTTTTACACTCGAGTGAAATGAATTATAGAAGATGGTGATAATTTGTCTTTCTTTTGTAAATAAGGAAAAAGGAGATTTTAAAAGAGAAGGTAAAAAAGGATAAGTCCCCAAACACCTACACATTCTCAGCCAAATCAATTTTTGGTACACAAACAAATGGAGATGGAGAAATTGAGGATCTGGAAACTGACTGCATATCTATATGGCATCTATTAAATCTCAAAAGAAACAAATACCAATAGCCTACTTTGTTCCTCCATCTCCACTTTTCTCTCTACCTGGTACTTATTCTTCTGGTACTGTTCAACCTACCCCCTTCTGCTAGGTCTTCTTAAATTCAGTCAATTGGAAAAGATTTGATGGGGTTGGATTATGAGGCAAGTTATGTAATGTATAGACCAGTTATATGGACATCATCTGAAATGCCCCATTAAATCTTCCAATCCCAGCCCACCTTTCACAAAGGTTCCTTTCTTACTCCTTACTAGATATGATATCACATGATTTTGTTACCTTGGTAACATCTAACTGGACAAGGCAGCACCCTATAGGTGAAAACAACAAGTAGTAATTGACTGAAGATAGATAGCTTCCTTGCCCAAGGTCCCTTTCCAGGGTAGCCAACATCTAAAGACTTATTTAGTAGTATGGGGTCCAGTATAGTATAGGTAGTATAGGATCCAGCTCCCTTGCCTACAGTCAGGAGAATTCTGAATGATCATCCCAGCTTCAGAACTCCCAATGGGTTAGCCATATCTTAAGTTGCTCCCTTTGCTTCCTCACCTGTCCCTCTAGTTGATGTTCTCAGAGCATGCCCTAAGAAATCTCCTGCCCAGTAATCTCCATAGTAGAGTCTGCTTCCTGGGAAACACAAAATGCAACCCACCAGCAATCAAATCCTTTTTCCAGGCTCTGGTGTGTGTGTGTGTAGGGGGGCACCCAAGCTGAGGAAAGTGCCTGCTACATTTTGTTATAATTTTTCTATTTTTTCTATAGCTCATGATAAGATTCTAGAGAGCAAGGGCTCTACATTATTTATATGTATCCATAGCATTTAGGATTTTGTCAAGCAATAATGATTTTTGACAAATGTTTTCTGAACAAACTCTACAGTTATTTCATCATTTCAGCAAAAGCATAGATTAACTCTAAGCAAAAAATTAATATTAAAATTTGCATAGTCAACCAAGGGCTTTAAGTTTTATAAAGTTTGTTTGAATTCTCTGAGTGCCATTTGATTTTTAATCTTTAATAAATACAAACAGAATTATATTGTACATAATAATATATTTCTAAAGTTGAGAGAGTATCTTAGCCCTTTAATGTTATCTAATTGGGGCAGATGATATTATATAAACATACTTGAAACAATATTAATATCTGCATAATAATACAGATTACTTATTTATTATATATTTATCATAATTGCTCAAATCAGAGATATATAAAATGAAATACAAAATAAATAAGAATTATAATTTACTTTAAACTTTTCCTGATAATGAAAGTTTTACAAAATTATTTGCTAATTGGATCAGTATGACTTCTTGATTTCCTTTCCCCTTATGAGGAATGCAGAGACTGTGTATCTATGCAATAAAGATCTACAGTTGTATTGTTTTGCTAAGTATAATCCTGTGAGTTTTGTCTAGGCCCTCCTATCTTCCATCCATAAAATGAGATTAACTGTTATCTAAAATCTTTTTTAGCCTGAAAATTCTATTATGTTATCTCCGTAAATGAATCACTTCTAATCTCATGCATTTTTGGTGAAATAACAAGGCAGAGAATCTGAATCTACATTTCTGGCAGAAAATCATTAACGTTTTCCAAATAAAAGATGAACTTAGGTTATCTTCATTTATACTCAGCTTCCCAGCCTTATGCTTAAAGACTTACTTTTTAATTTCATTTATTCTACAAATATATATATTGCATACCTACTTTAGATCTGTGACTTTCTAGGTGTTTGGGAGTATGTCACTGTGGCAGTTTGAAGCTTTAGTGGACCAAGAAAGTCCTCTTCTTAAAGCTAATCCATTCCTGTGCATATAAACCTATTGTAGGTGGGCATTTGATTAGATTGCAGATCCAGGGTTGGTCATAATCCTTTTACTGAAGTTCTTTATAAACAGAGGAATAAAAAGCCGCAGACACAGAAAAAGCAGCAGTGACAGAGAGATGCCTCCAGAAGTTGAAATCAATGAACCTGGGAGAGAGAAAAGCCACAGAGGGACCAGCTAGAAGCTGAAAGCAATGAGGCCTGGAGAAGAGGGGAGAGATGAGCGAATGCTACCACATGCCTGGTCACCCACAGCTGCAGCACTAGAAGAAAGGATCTCCCGATGATGCCTTGATTTGGACACTTTCACACCCTCAGAACTGTAAGCTTTTAACCTAATAAATTCCCATGGTAAAAGCCAACCCATTTCTGGTATATTGCTTTGGCAACATTTAGCAAAGCAAAACAATAAGTGAACAAAACAAACAGATCCCTGTTCTCATGTATTATATTCTACTTTCCTGATACAGACAGTGAACATAATATATAGATAAGTTATATTGTAGACAATGAAGGATATGCTATTTTAAAATGTGGAGCAAAGAAAGGGGATATTATGAGTACCTGTAGTGGAAATGGGAACAAGTTGCAATATTAAGTAAGGTGGTCCTAGTAGTTTTCATTGAGAATCTGAGATTTCAGGAAAGCCTTTGAAGAAATGAGGAATTAGCCATGATGGGCAAAATAATTCCAGGCAGACTAAAGATCTAGAATAAAGTAACAACGGTTAGGATTTGTCTTGAATGTTTGAGAAAGTATGGGGAGATAATCTGGCTCAAACAGAGTGACTGAGGAGGAAAGAAGAAGATTAGAAATCAAAGGTGGGTGTGATGGTGAAGGAAAACATCCTAGTGGCATTGTAGGCCTTTGGATTTTATTCTGAATGACTAGGCAGCCACTGGAAAGTTTTGAGCAGATTTTAGCAGAGTGATAGGATCTGCTTTGCCTTTTAAAATGATCACTCCATTCTGGCTACTCTGAGTTTGTCCAACTGGGCATTGGGGTCTGAAGAGCAATATCCGTAGATCAGAAATCTCTTCTAGTTTTCTTTGCCCTTTTTCTTGTCCAACTGGGAAATACAACTTGAATATCCCTTTCTGACCAAAGAGAAGTGAAATCTATAATGTCAAAGTAATGTCACTAACAATGGAGTTTAACTGTTATGTGCCACTAACAATTGGGTTTTGACTGTTTGGAATTATAATCCTTTCAGCCAGACTTCTCCTTGCCCTCAAATAAAAAGTGCTTTTGTGAGAAAAAAAAAAAAAAAAAAAAAAGAACAGCAACTCAGAGTCCAGTTCAGACAGTGAAGGCACCATCAATGGCACTGGGAAGATTGTCTCCTCCATCTTCTGAACCAACACCTTCCTCTAGTTCCCCTAGCTTCTCTGTCCATACCACAGGGGGCTCTTCCTCAAGAGTAGATCAGCAGAGCAGATGTGGCTCAAGTAGTTGAGCGCCTTCTTCCCATGTGGGAGGTCCCCGGGTTTGGTTTCCAGTGCCCCCTATAAACAGAAAAACAAAACAAGGAAATAAATGAAAAAACAACTCAGGGTAACCGATGTGACTCAGTGGTTGAGCGCTAGCTTCCCACATATGAGGTCCTGGGTTCAGTCTTCGGCCCCGGTACCTCAAAAAATAAAATAAAATAAAATAAAGTAGATTGCACAGTTTGGTCTGCCTACAGGCATTACCTCCCTTCGAAAACTCCTTTGCCTGCTTTCTGTGCACACTGTGACATCTCTAACCTAATCTAAAAATGTGCCAGCATCCATTTGTAGCCCAGATTTGTGTTTGGTCTTCCCCCTCACCCATGTGGTAGGTGAGAGACAAGTCCCAGCAGAAACTCCACCAAAAATGCTTGGAAGGATAGGCGCGATGTGGCTTACAAAGGGTTTGGGTTTTATTGCTTTCTTGTTTTTTGTTTTTCCTTTCCCAACATTACAAAAAAGCAAAAGCAGTTATTGGACAGGTATTGTTTAAACATTCTATTAAAGATTAACACATAGTTTGGTTACAGTGCATCGTGGACTGTGCAAGGGAAGAGAACTGATCCAGGTGATGAAATAGAGCACCTGACACCAACCATTCCTTGATGTAGTGTGATTAAGTAAAGATTATGAACTAAACAAACAAACAAACAAACAAAAAAACCACAACTCTGAAAATAGCCTAATGGTAGTATTGGCAAGTGTAGAAGCAGAGACTATTTAAGAGGTCATTGAAGTTATTCAGGTGAAAGATAATGGCAGGTGCCATTGGATGTTATCGGTGGAGATGGTAAGAAGTGATTTCTCTGTATATCTTTAGAAGGTAGTGCTGACAAGGATTTCTGTTTGATTGGATTATGGGGTATGAGAGAAAATGAGAAACTAAAGATGACTCCAAATATTTGGTTTGAACAAAAGGAATGATAATGTTAGCATCAAATAATTTGGGATGCTGTGTTAGAACAGGTTTTGAATGGATGGGGAGTTTAATTTGCATATACTATAAATAAAGTTTTTATTATACATGTAAAGAGGAATATTGAGTAGGCAGTTGGCATATAAGACTGAAATCAAGAGCATGTTCTAGGCTGGATATATGTACTTGACATGTTTCCGGTATCAATCTGGTATTCAATACCTTGTAAAAGAAAGGATACCAAGAGAATGAATGTAAATAGAGAAGTGAAAATAGTGTGCCAGGACCCCAAAGAGCTCCAACATTAAAAGATGAGTTAAAAGAGGAGAAACAAGCACATCAAACTGAGAAGAAACAACTAAGGAGATAAGAGGAAAACAAATTTAATGTGGTTTCCTTGGAATATCAGAGGAAAGCATGATCAGCAATGTAAAATATTGCCAGTAATTCATTAAGATGTCTGAAATTGGCTATTGAATTTAGTAACAAGGAAATAATCAGTGACTTGACAGGGCAGTGTAGACAGTGTGGTGGGAGTAAAGCCAGGTTGGAGTGGATGTAGGAGAGAAAAAGAACAGAGGAATTAGAGACTGCAGTTCTGATCAGTCTGTCTGAGTTTTGCCAAATAATGGAACAGGATAATTGGATAGAAGCTGTCTTAGTTTCTCTGCTGTGATCACAAACACCTCAAAATGGGTTGGCTTAAACAATGGGAATTTATAGGCTCACAATTTTGAAGCCAGAAGTCCAAAATCAGGCATCAGCAAAGTGATGCTTTCACCCTGAAGACTGGCATTCTGGCACTGACTGCCAGCAATTCTTCGGTTCTTTGCTTTTCTGACACATGGCAATGCACATGATGGTGGCTTCTCCTTTCTTTTCCAAATTCTGGTGACTTCCAGCCCCTTCCCTTGGCTTTCTCTTTCTATGTCTAAATTTCAACATACTTATAAAGGACTCTAGTAATCTGGATCAAAGCCCAACATGATTCAGTTGGACCATACGTTAACTGAAACGATATCTTATATCTTAAGAAATCCTATTTACAGTGAGTCCACACCCACCAGAATGTAGACCAAGACCAAGAACTTGTTCCAACTGGGGTACACATTCAATCTAACACAGAAACTGATGGGAGAAGTGGGATCAAGAAAAGTTATTTTGTTTTTAGACTTCTCTCTTTTTGTTTTGTTTTATGTTAAGATAGAGAAAGTAACATCATGTTTATATGCCAGTAGGAATTATCAGAGAATGTAAAACTGATGAGGGTAGAGGAAAAGAAGAGGAGGCAGGACTTCTGAAATGTTTACCCTCACCTCAGCAAAGGAATGTATCTTTAGAAAATTATGGAATAATAATTTATAAAACCGACAATCTTTTGAAGTCTTAGAAATTGTCCTCAGGGCACACACAAGTGGTTAAACATTCATTTAAGAAAATCTACTAAATTTCTGAAGAGTGGTGGGACTAGTGACAGTTGAGCCACAGGCTACTTCACATTTCTGCTTGAGGATGCTGGCCTTATTTAGAACACAGCATGGAGAACTTTCTGTCTAAGTATGTCATCAAAATAATGGAAATCTTGGTGGAGAGCAATTAAGAGGAAGCAGTTAGCTCCATAATACGAAAAAGTGGTAGAGCAAACAGAAAAGACCTCTTGGAATCATAATCAACTCAGATGGTCAGGAAGGCTATGTGTATGCACTAGGCTGCACCCACTCAGTAGGAATCAGAACAAGGTGTGAGACAGAATATAACATATTTCCAAAGCCTCACAGAGACCCTTTAACACAAGGTAGAAATCTTACTGGTTAAGGAGGTTTAAACACAGCCTGTGAGAACAATAAGCAACTCTAACCAGGGGTGACTCTTAGGAAGCCAGGCTTAAAAATAGAATTATACACATCTCTAGTAGTCTGGAAGACTGATTCCATACCCAAGGCTGTACCCTCTCAGAAGTGATCAAAAAGGGAATCACCAGGTAGTCCCTGGTTTAATGTGGGGTCAAAAAGCATAAGCTCCCTGAACTGTGATAGTAACCATCAAGCCACACACTCACATACAGCAGCAAAGGGTAAAAATCTAACTGGTTAAGTGGGATTAAACACAACTTTGACTAATAAGTGGCTTATGATTCAGGTGTGAACCCTAAGAAGCCAAGATAAAAGATAAAAATAAGAAGGGAGATCTAAACAGGGACACAGCTGAAAGAATACATATGCTAGGGAAGTAGATTTTACAGAATCAGCTCAGCCAAATCATTAATAAAATAAATAATCAAGCACAGCAACAACAACAAACCCTCAGGGAGGGAGGGCACTAATCAGATTTGCTACAATATAATATTTTAAATGTTCAAATTTCAACAACAAACATTGAGACATGGAAAGAAAGAGGAAAGTGTGACCCAGACAGAAGAAAAGAAAAAGCAGGAAATAGAAATAGCTATTGTAGAGGTCCACTGGTGGACTTAGCAAACAAAATTTCAAGGCAGCTATTAAAAAGGTTTTCAAAATATGGTAAAAAATAGTAAAAGAAGCCATGTTTAAAGAAATAAAGCAAGATCTGATGACAATGTCTCACCAAATAGGGAATATCAATAAAGAAACAGAAATTATTTTTAAAAGAACCAAATAGGAATACTGTTGTTGAAAAGTACCATAACTGAAATTTAAAATTCACCAGAGGGTCTCCCATAGATTTGAGCAAGCAGAAGAAAGACTCAACAACCAACAAAAAATTAAATTCCTATCCTTAGGAGTCCTGCTACATTCTCTAATAGAATGTCAAGAATCTATAGACTACATAGGAAGTGCCTAGAGAAAGAGAACAGACCAATATGCTATGCCCTTGATATTTGCTCATAATTATGAATATTATTCTTGTAAAATGGAAACTTGGCCTAGTAATATATATTGCCTAAAAGTTACCCCCTAAAAACACCTTATTACTTAAATGTGGACACTCTCTAAGCCAAACAGCATATAAGCTCACTGCTTCACCCCTACCCCCACCCCCCAGCATGGGACATGACTCCCGGGTATGGGCCTCCTTGGCACCAAAGGATTATTACCAAGTGCCAGTTAGTGATGCATTTGGAAAAAGACCTTGACCAAAAGGGGGAAATATTAAATACAATGAGTTTTTATGGCTAAGAGCTTTCAAAGCGAGTTGGGAGGTCATTCCGGAGGTTACGCTTATGCTCGTCTTAGGAGGATCTACTGACCGCCACAGTAAACAATGCCTCAAGCAGGGGTGCTCCTAAGGGCTCTAGAGACATCTGGACACTACAGCCAGAGCAGACAACCCCAGAAAATCGGCACCCCATTAGGGGTCTTTCCTTGGAAGAAAAATAAATAAATAGAGCTCATATAATTGGAAGAACAGAGAGAAAAGAGGGAAGAAGAAAAATGAGCAAAAACTCAAAAAATATATAGGCCACTGTTAAGCCCACCAACATATATGTAATGAGAGTAGCAAAAGAAGAGGATAGAGAGAAAAAGGACAGAAAAACTTTGAAGAAATATATTATATTTCAAGGGTATATAATGTTTGAAAACTTCCAAAATATGATTTTTTAGAAATCAATCTCTACCTCTAAGAAGCTGAACAATATCTAAATGGGCAAACTTAAAGAGATTCAACCCTGGAGATATCATAGTTAAAATGTTGAAAGTCAAATATAAGGATGAAATTTGAAAGCAGTAAGAGAAAACTACTCAATACGTACAAGAGAACACAGAGGCTTAATGACTGTCTTTTCATCAGAACCAGTGGATATCATAAGGCAGTGGGATGATATATTCAAAGTGAAAAAGTAAAAAATTGTCAACCAAAATCTTATATCCAGCAAAATTCTTTCAAAAAAGAAAGGAAAATAAAGATATTTTCTGATAAAAATTGAGAATTTGTTTTTAGCAGACATGCCTTATAAGAAATATTAAAGGAAAGTGTTTAATGTAAAGACAAGTCACACCAGACAATAATTTGAATCCACTAAAACAAAACAAAACAACAAAAAAACCCAGAGCACAAGGTAAGAGTACAATTGCATATTTCATATCCATCCTTCTCTTAACTATTTTAAAAAACAACTGCATAAAGCAATATGTGTTTTTTCTTTATTCTTAAAGAAATTTTAGTTTACATAAAAGTCACAGTGAAAATATAGGGAATTACCATATACCCCAACTCCTCCCCTCTTACACTTTCTCCCATTAACAATAGCTTTCATTTGTGTGGTACATTTGTTACAAGTGATGAACAGATATTGAAACATTGCTACTAACCATGGTCTATAGTTTACATTATGCACTGCACAATTTTATAGGTTTTGACAAAATGTATAATGGCCTGTATCCATCATTGCAATATCATTCAGGACAATTCGTCCCCAAAATGTCCCATGTTATACCTATTCTTCCCTCTCCCTCCCTTCAGAACTTCTGGTGGACACTGTCTTTATATCAATATTACATGTTCTTCCATTACTAGAATAACAATAAGTCTACTTTGCTCCATGGTAACATTACTCACTTATGTGTGTTCATTTCTCAATCTTGAGGATTTGGGGATTGTGATGCCCACTCTGCTTCTGACTGAAAGGTGGCTTAGCTCACATGGAGTGGCTGGATGACACTGTGTTGCTTGCAGTTGTAAATACTCTTTTTTTGGGATGGGCATTGTCCACCATCATCCTTTTGTTAGTTGTCCTGAGCAAGTCCGATAAACTGGAGAGTAGGTGTTGGTGGCAACTGTGCTGAGATTCAGAGCTTAACTGGCATATGAACAGACAGAAGATTTAAGTTTCTGGGACACATAATTAATGGGTATAGTGCGAATTTTAGGTTCAAAGAAAAGGGGGCATAAGAGCCATGTTTAGGAAAATTATAAATGAGTCTAACTCTGATACATTGGAGAGATAGGTCATCATATATTCCAAGGGAAGACCCCCTAATGGGGTGCCGATTTTCTGGGGTTGTCTGCTCTGCCTGTAGTGTCCAGATGTCTCCAGAGCCCTTAGGAGCACCCCTGCTTGAGGCATTGTTTACTGTGGCGGTCAGTAGATCCTCCTAAGATGAGCATAAGCGTAACCTCCGGAATGACCTCCCAACTCACTTTGAAAGCTCTTAGCCATAAAAACTCATTGTATTTAATATTTCCCCCTTTTGGTCAAGATCTTTTTCCAAATGCATCACTAACTGGCACTTGGTAATAATCCTTTGGTGCCAAGGAGGCCCATACCCGGGAGTCATGTCCCATGCCGGGGGGTGGGGTAGGGGTGAAGCAGTGAGCTTATATGCTGTTTGGCTTAGAGAGTGTCCACATTTAAGTGACAAGGTGTTTTTAGGAGGTAACTTTTAGGCAATATATATTACTAGGCTAAGTTTCCATTTTACGAGAATAATATTCATAAGTATGAGCAAATATCAAGGGCATAGCATATTGGTCTGTTATCTTTCTCTAGGCACTGTCTATGTAGTCTATAGATTCTTGACATTCCATTAGAGAATGTAGCAGGACTCCCAAGGATAGGAATTTAATTTTTTGTTGGTTATTGTGTCTGTCTCCACCCACTGGGCTAACACCCCAAGAACGCATGAACACATTTGTATTTTATAGAGGCATGCCCCAGGTAAATCCTTCCCAACACATCCCCCCACCACTGACACCCTGCACCAGTAGTCCTCCCTACCATAGCTGTAACTTTTTTGTAATCCAAAACCTCCTCAAAAGCAAAAGCAAAAAAAATTTTTTGCATTGTTATGTCCATCACCAGAAGATATGCTATCTTTTATGTATACTGACAATTTCTTCTGTATGTTCCCCCAGTGACTTATTATTTTTTCACTTTATCTTCAGAGAAGCTTTAGGTGATAGAAACATCATGTAGAAAATATAGGGGATTCCCATATACCCGACCCCTTCCCCCTCTCACATTTTCCCCTATTAAAAACATCTTACGTGAATATGGTCCATTTGTTACAATTGATGAACAGATATTGAAGAATTGCTACTAAGAATTGTCGATGGTTTACATTATGGATTAAAATTTGCACCATACACTCTTATAGGTTTTGACATAATGTATAGTGGCCTGTTATCCATCATTGCAAAATTATGCAGAACAATTCCAATGCCCTAAATATGTCCTATGTTTCAAATGTTCTTCCCCCCCACTCCCCTCAAAACCTATAGTAACCACTAAATTTCAATATATCAAGAATACAGTTCATAGTTACATGCATTAATATTAAGGGCTCGACATACTAGTCTGTTTTATTTTATTAGTCATTCCCTATGTAATCGAGAGTTTTTTGCCCCTCTATTTGAGGACATAGCAGGACTCCCCAGAATGGGAGATTAATATTTTCTTGTTTATTGTGTGGGTCTCCACCCAGTGAGGTAACACCCAATGTTAAAATGAACACACTCATCTTCCACAGAGGCATGCCCCAGGTGTGCTCTTTCCCACATATGCCCCCACCCCCGATGCCTTGCACCAATTATCCTTCCTTGCAATATTTGACAAAAGAATATTCCCACCATTGTAGTTTCAACACAGACCTACAAATCCCCAGAGTTCACCTGTTCCTTCCCCAGCCCTCCCCTCAGTTCCATGGATAGTCCAACCCAACACCCCTACCCCACCCTGGTCACTCTCACATAAATGAAGAGGCCTTATTTATCTATTTTTTTCTTTCGTTGCTCATTTGGGTGTAAAGTTTATGAAACCATTTCCCACTACAAGATCTCATGGATGCTTCCCTACATTATTCTAGGAGCTTTATGGCTTTGTTTCTTATATTTAGATCTTTGCTTCATCTTGAGTTAATTTTTGTGTAGAGCATGAGATGGTGATCCTCTCTCATTCTTTCGGATATGGATATCCAGCACTATTTGTTAAAGAGGTCATTCTGTCCCAGTTGAGTGGGCTTCATGGCCTTGTCAAATATCAGTTGACTGTATATGCGAGGATCTGTATCAGAACTCTGTTTGGTTTCATTTGTCCCTATGTCTATCCTTGTTCCAATACTATGCAGTTTTGACCACTGTAGCTTTGTAGTATGCTTTAAAGTTAGGTAGTGTGATTCCTCCAATATCGCTGTTTTGTTTTTTTTTTCCATATATTTTTGGCAATTCAGGGCCCCTTGCCCTTCCAAATAAATTTCATAATTGGCCTTTCCAGTCCAATAAAAAATGCTGTTGTAATTTTTTTTTTGGTACTACATTAAATCTGTAAATCAATTTGGGTAGGATAGACATCTTAATGATGTTTATTCTTCCTATCCATGAACATGGAATATTTTTCCATGTACTTAGGTCATCTTTGATTTCCTTTAACAATGTTGTATAGTTTTCTGTGTACAAGTCCTTTATATTTTAAGTTAAGTTTATTCCTAGATATTTGATTATTTTATTTGTTGTTGTAAGTGGAATAAGATTGCTTATTAGTGTACAGAAGTGCTATTGATTTTTGTGTGTTGATTTTATAACCTATCACTTTACTGAACTTGTTTATCAGCTCTTCAACAGCTTTCTTGTAGATTTTGCGGGGCTTTCTACATATAAGATTATGTCATCTGCAAATAGTGAAATTTTTACTTCCTTTCCAGATTGGATGCCCATTATTTATTTTTGCTGCCCAAGTGCTCAAGCAAGTACTTCTAACACAATATTAAATAAGAGTGGTGACAGTAGCCATTCTTGTCTTGTTCCAGATCTTAGAGGGAAAGCCTTTAGCATTTCACCATTGAGTATGATGTTAGCTGTGGATTTTTCATATATACCCTTTATCATGTTGAGGAAGTTTCCTTCTATTCCTATCTTTTGAAGTGTTTTTATGAAGAAAGGATGCTCTATTTTGTCGAATGCTTTCTCTGCATCTATAGAGATGATCATGTGGTTTTTGTCTTTTGATCTGGTAAAGTGGTGTATTACATTGATTGATTTTCTTATGCTGAACCATCCTTGAATACCAAGGATAAAACCCACTTGATCATGGTGTATAATTCATTTCATGTGTTCTTGAATATGATTAGCAAGTATTATGTTGAGGATTTTAGCATCTAGGTTCATTAGAGAGATTGAAGTTTTCTTTTCTTGTGGTGTCCTTATGTGGCTTTGATATTAGGTGATGTTGACATCATAGAATGAGTTAGGTAGTGTTCCCTTCTCTTCAATTTTTTTGAAAGAGTTTAAGCAGGATTGGTGTTAGTGCTTTCTGGAATGACTGGTGGAATTCACCCTGTAAAGCCATCTGGTCCTGGGATTTTCTTGGTTGGGAGGTTTTTTATTTTTGTTTTTATTTCTAGGTACCAGGGCAGAAGAATGAACCTGAGACTTCGTATGTGGGAAGCTGGCGCTCAACCACTGAGCCATATCACCTCCCCTGAGTTGGATTTTTTGTTTGTTTGCTTGTTGTTTGTTTTTTGTTTGTTTGTTTTTAGGGGGCACCAGGAACCAAACCCAGGACTTCCCATGTGGGAAGCAGGTACTCAACTTCTTGAGCCACATCTGCTACCCTGGGAGGTTTTTGATGACTAATTAAATCTTGTTCCTTGTGATTGGTCTGCTGAGTTAATCAATTTCTTCTTTCATCAGTGTAGGTTGCTTGTGTGTTTTCAGGAATTTGTCCATCTCATCAAAGTTACCCATCTTGTTGGCATACAATATTTCAAAATATCCTCTATGATACTCTTTATTTCTGTGGGATCAGTGGTGATATACCCTCTTTCATTTTTTATTTCATTTATTTCCATCTTCTTTCTTTTTTTCTTCATTAGTCTAGGTAAGGGTTTGTCAATTTTATTAATCTTCTTAAAGAGCCAACTTTTGGTTTTGTTAAATTTTTCTAATGTTTTTTTTTTTTAATTCTCAATCTCATTTAGTTCTGCTCTAATCTTTGTTATTTCCTTGTTTCTGCTTGCTTTGGGAATAATTTGTTGTTCTTTATCTAGATGTGTGCAGTTAAATCTTTGATTTTGGCTCTATCTTCGCTTTTAATGTAAGCACTCATGTCTACAAATTTCCCTCTCAGCACTGCTTTTCCTAGATCCCATTGGTTTTGATATGTTGTATTCTCATTTTAATTCATTTCAATGTAGTTACTGATTTCTATTGCAATTTCTTCCTTGACCCACTAATTGTTTTAGAGTGTGTTGTTTAACTTCTACATCTTTATGCCTATTCTGGTTCTCTGTCTCTTATTAATTTCAAGCTTCATTCCATTGTGGTTAGAGAAATTACTTCATATAATTTTAACCTTTCTAAATCCACTGCAACTTGTTCTGTGACCTAGCTTGTGCTTTATCTTGGAGAATGAACCATGTGTGCTCGAGAAGAATGGATATCCTCCTGAATTTGGGTGTATTGTTCTGTTTAAGTCTATTAGGTCTAGATCCTTTAATGTAGTATTCAAGGTGTCTGTTTCTGTATTAACCCTCTGTTGAGGTGTTCTGTCTAATGGTAATAATGGTGTATTAAAGTCCCCCATTATAATTATTGAGGCATCTATTTCTCCTCTTAGTTTTGTGATTGTTTGCCTCATGTATTTTGGGGTACCCTGGTTAGGTATATAAATATTTTTGATTGTTCTATCTTCTTGATAGATTACCTCTTATTAATATACAGTATCCTTTTTTGTCTCTTACAATAGTTTTGCATTTAGAGTCTATTTTGTCTCATATTAGTATAGCTACTCTCGCCCTTTTTAAGTTACTGTTTGCATGTAAAATTGTCTTCCAACCTTTCTCTTGCAACCTCCTTGCATCCCTGGGTCTAAGTTGAGTTTCTTGTAGACAGCATATAGATAGGTCATATTTCTTTATGCTTCTGCCAATCTGTGTCTTTTGATTGGAGAGTTTAATCCATTAACATTCAATGTTGTTTCTGTCAAGGCATTACATACAGTTGCCATTTTTTCTTTATGTTTATACATGTCATATTTTGTTTTTATTTCTCTCTATATGCTTTTAGTTATTCTTACTAATAATCTTTCTTTCTACACTAGCCTCCAACCCTCTCTCTCCTGTTTTTTTTTTTCCTTTTATGCTGCAGCACTCCCTTTAGTGTTTCTTGAAGGGCAGGTTTCTTGTTGATAAAATCTCTTAATTTCTGTTTATCAGTGAGTATTTTGAACTCTCCCTTATTGAATGCTGAATATAGAATTTTTGGCTGGCAGTTTTCTTTTTCCTTTTAGTACCTTAACTATATCATACCACTGCCTTCTCACCTCCATTTTTTTCAGATGAGAAATCAGTGCTTAATCTTATCAAGCTTCCTTTATATGTGATGGATCTCTTTTCTCTTGCTGCTGTCAATATTCTCTCCTTGTTTGGAGCATTTGATAATTTGATAAGTATGTGTCTTGGGATAGGCCTGTTAGGATTTCTACTGTTTTGAATGTGCTGCACTTTCTGAACATGTACATCCAGGTCCCTCAAAAGAGGTGGGGAAACTTTCAGCCATTGTGTCCTGCAACACTCCTTCTGCCCCCTTTCCCTTCTCTTCTCCCTCTGGAATGCCTATAATGCATATGTTTGTGCATTTCCTATTATCATCCAATTCCCTGAGTCCTTGCTGATTTTTTTCTGTCTTTTTATCTATCTGTTCTACTATCTGTGCAATTTCAGATGTTCTATCTTTTATGTTAATAATTCTTTCCTCTGCCTGTTCAAATCTGCTGTTAAGTGCTTCCAGTATATTTTAATTTCTTGCATTGTGCCTTTCATCACCATCAGACCTGTTATCTTTTTATGTATGTTTACGATTTCTTCTGTATGTTCCCCTGTATCTTCTTAACATCCTTTATCTCTTCCTTCACTTCATTTAGTTGATTCATGATATTTGTTTGGGCATCCTTGATAAGTTGTTCCACATTCTGTGTCTCCTCCTGTTTTTTAGTTTGTTCATAGACTGGGCCATGGTTTCCTGTTTCTTATTATGGCTTGTAATTTTTTGCTGGTATCTAGGCATCTGTTTACCTTGATGGGTTTATTCAGATGGCTATCTTTTCTTTCTACTTTAGGGTTCTATTTCATTTTCTTTTGTGTTAAGGGTCCTCTTTGACACTTGGTTCCACTTATTCTATATCCTTGTTGTCTGTGTTCCACCCAAAAAATATTAAGCCCTTTCCACAGTTTCTGGAGGAGGATTGCAGCCTGCTGTTCCCTACTTCGCCATCTTGGCTATCCCAGTAATATGTATTTATGTATATTGCTGAAACTATATCATATATCAAAGTAATATATTTCACAGTAACTGCACAAAGTAGGTAAATGGGAACAAAAATGTATTCGAATAAGGAAATGACAACAGACTCAAATCCACAGGAAGAAACAAATATTAACAAAAAGTTTAATATAAAAAACATACATATTCTCTCTCTCTCTCTCTCTCTCTCTCTCTCTCTGTATATATGTATATATATATATATAGCTATCCCTTTTTCTCTGAACTTTTTTAAAAAAGTATGATATTATATAAAATAGTAATTATAACCGTATATTGCTAGGATTGTAACATATAGTGGTGTAATATAACAAAATATCACAAAAATATTTCAATATAACAATACTATCACAAAGAGTGTGGTAGGAATGAAGCAAATAAATAAAAAGTTTAATTAAAGGAAATATAATTTTACATTACAAAAGTTGCATTTAATACTTTCCCTAAGTCATTCCTTGAGGCCAGTATTACCATGATACCAAAGCCAGACAAAGATGTCTCAAGAAAATAAAACTATAGACTGGTATATTTTATAAATATAGATATAAAAATCCTCGAAAAATATTCACAAAGTGAATTCAGCAATATATAAAAGGGATTATACACCATAATCAAGTAGGATTTATCCCAGGATTACAGAGTTATTTCAACATCTGAAAATCAGTTAATGTAATATAGAAAAAGGGAAGAAAAAACACTGATCATCTCAATAAACAAGAAAAAGAATTTTACAAAAACCAAAACCCTTTCATGATAAAACACTCAGAAAACTGGAATAGGAAACTTCCTCAACCTAATCTACAAAAAGTACATATCTAACATTATATTTTATACTGTCTGGTGAAAAGCTGAATGCTTATCCCCAAATATCAGGAACAAAACAAGAATGTCACTATCACCACTTCTACTCAATGTCATATACAAGTTTTCAGTTTCACACAGGCACAAGAAAAGCATCCAGATTGGAAAGAAAAAATAAAAATAGCTCTATTTGCAGATGGCACAATAGTGTTTATAGAAAATGCTAAGGAACCGCTAAATAGCTAGTAGACTTAATTAACAAGTTTAGCAAGGTTGTAAGATAGACAATCAATATACCTAATTCAATTTTATTTCTATACACTGGCAACAAGCATTACAAAACAAGACTAAGAAAAAACAATTGCTTCTCTAATAACATCAAAAATGGAAAGATGCTTATGAGTAAATTTAACAAAGCATGTAAGACTTGTGCCTTCTAAGCTGTTCTAAATAAATGCAAAGATCCTATTTCCTTGGACAGGAATACTTAACATAGTTACTATGGCAATACTCCCCAAATTGATCTACAGATTCACTGTAATTCCTACAAAATCCCAACTGCCATTTTGCACTAGTCCACAAGCAGAACTGAAAATTCATAGGGAAGTACAAGGGCCCTTAATAGTCACAACAATCTTGAAAAATGAGAAAAAAAAGTTGGAGGACTAACACTTCCTCATTTCAAGACTTCCTAGAAAGCTACAATAATCAAATCAATATTGTACTCACATAAGGATAGATATATAGAGCAATGGAAAGTATTGAGAGTCCACAAATAAACCTTCACATTTACAGACAATTAAATTTTTGTTATATTGACAAGACAATTCAGTGGGGGCAGGAATGCTCCCTTCCACAAATGTTGCTGAGACAACTAGATATCTATGTGCAAAGGAATAATGTTGGAACTCTACCTGATACCATACTCAAAAATTACTCAAAATGGGTCTTAAGCTTAATTTTAGAGCTAAAACTACAAAACTCTTAGAGGTAAACATTGTAATAAATACTCCTGGCATTGGATTCTTAGATAATAACTTCTTAGATATGATACCGAAAGCAGAAGCAACAAAAGAAAAATATATAGATTGGACTGCATCATAATTAAAAATTTTTGTGTTGCATGAGATTTTGCAAATCTTATATCTGTTAAAGAACTAGTATCTGAAATATATAAAGAACTCTTAAAACTCAACAACAAAAAGACAAACAACTCAATTAAGAGATGGCATTTATCAAAAGAATATATACAAGTGGGCAAGAAACATCAAAAGATTCTGTTAGCATTACATCCACAATGTGATATCATTTCACACATACCAGGAAAGCTATTATCAAAAAGATCAAAATAGCAAGTATTAGAGAGGTGTGATGAAACTAGAACAAGGAAGCTTATTACCTGAGAGTAAGGAAATGGGGGAAAGATTTTAGGAATATAATAAGAAATAATGTGGGCAGTTGAATAGGTACAAGATTTCCTTGGCAGGGGGAGATGAAAATTAAACATTAGATTATGCTGAAGGGTGCACAACTTTGTGAATATACTAAACTATTTAATTATACACTTTTAAGGTATGAATTTTCTGTTATTTATATCTCAATAATGCTATTAAAACATTTTTGAGAGAGAGAGAAAAGACTCTCTGGAGGGATCTTCTTGTATAGCCAAGAGTAGATGAGTCTGGTGTGTAAGTAGAGGGATTGGTTTTAGATCATGGCATGGCTCCTTAATCTGCTGTAGCAGATTGTAAAACATTATATATGTGTATTTGTGGTGGTAGGTGCATAGAGATGATACTGAGTGTTCATGGAAGTTCTCTTCAGATGGCTTCAGTTTTCTCAGTATAGTGGGGGAAAGCTTTCAGGAATTTAAGAAGAAATAATATGAGCAACTGAAGGGGAAAGTGAAGAGAGGGACATATAGAATAAAATTGCCTTTAAGAACCCTTGAGATTTTAAAGGTTTAAAGTGGGACCAGTCAACATGGCTTTGTGTGTGATTCTGCAATGGCATTCAGCTACATGGGTCTAATTATAGAATAGGCAGAGAGCTGGGATGAACCAGAGTTGTGGTTTTGCCAAGCGAGCATGAAAAATAAGAGGGGGCAAGGGAGCCAAGGGGATCTACAGGAGTCATTATGCGACAGACCATGCCATTTATATGGGTAAGAAGAGGAGTAAGAGCATCAAGGGAGTGAGGGACAGTGAAGCATGGTAGTATCAATGGCAGTGGATCCTGATGTGTCAAATAGATTTGTAATGTCGGTCAGGGAAAGGCAGGCTTTCACTGTGATCAAGTGGGTGTTGTAGTTATCAGTAATGACAAGGTCTGGGGTTTGTCATGGAGGGAATGACTGAAGTAGATGGAGAACAATAACATTGGAAGGGAATCTATGAGGAAACTAAGACTGCAGAGCACTGGAAAGTTCATCTATTTGTATATATAAATTGCTAAGAATTAAGTCAGATCTTTTAATTGATAGAGTAGGAGTGAACCAAGAACCAAAATGTTTGAGAATTACATAGGAATGGCCCTAACTGTGACCAGTGGGCAGCAATAAAGTATTTTCTTTTCTAGCAGGTGATTATGGAGTTTTACAGGAAAGGTATGCCATTGAGATCAGAGAAATTAATATTGCCCTTTTCTTCAAGCCATGTGCTTAAAATTTGAGTCTTTTAACTGGATTGGTAGAGCAAAATGCATCCCTTTGATAAGCTTAAGCCATGGAGAGTTGAAAATTAAGTTTATTTCAGGCTCGTTCGGACTCATAACTTCCCCCATGACTCTGGGCATATTTTTTCTTAGATCTGCCTCATACAGTATTTCCTGGGTAAGATTTGTCTATATTTGATCATCTATTCTTTACCTTAAATTATTGTATCCATCCTGAATTGTCATACTCTTTGTACTAGCCAAAGTTCTTAACTTATTAAGAACTTATTCTCCATTGTGTTTAAGAATAACATATTTTTAAAGGGGTAAAGCTATTTCACAGATAAATTAATAAAGTTACAAAAACAAGGCTGTAGGCTGAACTTCTGGGCACAGTCTCATACTGGGCAGAACTGGACCAGGGGAGCAGCTGCTTCCACATTGGCAAGCTGCAGAATCAAAAGCTTCCCTCCACAGCTGATTCTGGGTAGGTAGTCTGGATGGTGTTTAATCTGATGATTGATAGCTGCCTCTGTCAAAGCAAAAGGATGTCTTTTACTTTGCCAAATAACTTGGTTCTGAATAGAGATCATAAACTAGCTATATTGGTGGAACCTAAATTTCATCTAAAACTCTGGCAGCAGGAGTTCTAGGAATTGTAGTTTTTGCTTTCCAGTTTCTGCATGTTGGCAAGGTGTTAGGAGGGATCTTGACAGTGTTAAACTGTGATGGAACCACATGTATAATTTTAGCCTTTATGTAATTTGACCAAATTTGATCATGCCGAAAACTTTACGTAATCCACCAAAATATAAATATTAAGTCCTAGTTTTTCCCGAGAGGGTTTTAAATAGAAATCTCATTTTAAGGTGCTTGAGTCTGTCAAAAAATAAAAATAAAAAATAAAGCAAAAGTTCTAGGTTTGCTCAACTTGAAGAGGCTGGTGAGAATAATTTTATCCTGACCACTATCATCACTCTCAGTGTTTGGTTTGGTTAATTAATCACCCCATCTTATTCCCTTATGATTCTGAACCTATTTGGAAATATCTAACAGGATTCAGAGAGAATAGAAATAATGTGCTTTATTGATGGCAAAACTGGATTGGAAAAATACAGCTTGTATTTCAGATAAAATAGTTTCTGTTTTCTTTTACCCTAGATAGAACATGTACAAAAATCACTGATAGAGCAGCTGAATACTTTTTATCAACTGAACACTTTCTTGCACAAAGCATAGCCTTTTTTCTTTGGTTTATTGAATGGAAAATACAGAATTGAAGAGTAGAATGTACAGAGCTCACAATGTAGTTAATTTCCAAACTAAAGAACCAAAAGTCATAGATGACCAAGAAAAGAGAAGCAACACATAAACATGTAAGTTGAGGACATTAACCCTCAAGGGTTAATGAGGAATATGAACAAATGGACATCAGACTATTTTCATCTCATCAATCAAATCACTTCTACCAAAAGAAGAAGATAATGCATGGTAAGGAGAAGAGGTTAACTTCCTCCCTAAAGTTTTTCTGAGATGTTTTGTGGGCTTGCAAGAAAATATAGAGAGGAAGAGAATGGTTTATCAGACTCTCGTCACCACCTCCACCTGCAACATCATGATCATGATCATCACCATGAAGCACCAATATCATTATTTCAAACAATTGCAGAGTATCTACTATGTATAGAACAATTATGGCACTTGAAATCCAAATAATTTTAAGAATGAAAATCTGAGGAAGATTTGTAGTCAATGTCAATAGAGAGGATGCATTGTTGAAAGGAACAGGACTTGGGGGATGGGGAGTGATACCCAAAAGCTGAGGCAACTAGGATAATTAAAGAAAGCTCATAGGGGAAGGTCGTGTTTGAACCCAGGGAAATATTTAGATGCAGGGATTCAGAGTGAAGCCCTACTGCAGAGATAAAGAATAAGAAAAATATTGATGTACCTCATTCCAGAGCTTTGAATATTCAGTTTAAAATTTCACCACTGTCTCAAGAAAAGAGTTTGCTCTTTCAAGAATAAGTAATTCTTATCTATGCATGAGTATAATAGTAGTTCTTGAATCTTCTTAAAGTTGTCTTTGAATCTAGCGTTTATATCGACTGCTTCCAAATAAATATTTCATCAATGTACTACAAGTTCAAGAAGGGATTTTTTTAAATGCACAGCCATCCTGCCTTTTGTATACTCCAAATACCAGCCAAAGTTCACACGGAATGCTTATTTGCTTCCTTGTATTACCTTTTGAAAACTAAGAAGGATGTTAGGAGTTTGAATTGGAATATATATGATGTTTTATAATTCTAGGCAGTACTGAGTATAAAGCTGAGATTATTTGACCAAAGGGGTAAACATGTTCTTAAGTTTCTATTAGGTTCTTCTTTCAAGTGAATAATGATTTTTAAGCAGAAAATTCATTTTTATTTTATTTCACCTTTTATTTTATTTCACTGCCCCCACAGAGAAAGCCCTTTTTCACTTTACCTTGACAAGGAGAAAGAGTTTTTCCAATTTACTCTGCTGATTAGCCAGTCATACAATTATTCATTTTATTATAAAATCCTCCAAATATAAAGATATTCTGTTCCTCAAGTATTTGTAAGTAAGCTTTGGACTTAATGGAGATACAATTTTTTATAATTGAAAAGGAAGAAAAACATCACTTATCTTACCTCTCAGCTGCAAATAACAGCAGGCAGACTGCCATCATTTTAATGCCTGTTTGTCTATTTTTGCATGGATTTCCTTAAATCCTCATATGATAGCCATTTAATGTTTTTCAATCACTGATGTTTTTATAAAACATTGAGATGAAATATTCAGACACTAATGAGGTCTACTCTTATCTTATTAAATGCAATGGAGTTAAGTGATTTGACAGCTTTTGTTTTGTTTTACCTGTCTAGTACAAAGGGAAACGAATTTTCAAACAGCTAAACGTAGTGATCCCATAGATCTGTGTGATATTGCCTTTTTCCTTTTCTTTTTCCATTGAGAGTCTCTGGTTTTGATATGATCCCAGAACAAAGGGAAGTAAATGAACCCATGCTAACCACATAGTTGCAGCAAAATCAGTTTAAGTAATCCTCAATCATTTTCTTCTTTTATAGCAAAATAGCAAGAAAATAGCACTAATTAAACCATTTCAGACTTTAAATTTCATTAGGAAAACATGAATAAACACATAAGCCATCATCAGAGAAATGGTTACTGATAATAAAAATAGACCCAGAATTTTAAAATAATGACAAATATCTTCCTCTATCATATTTTATTTCTCATCCTTTTTTACCTTCTTTTAGCCTGTTATATTTTTCTCCTTATTTGCAACCCTAAATTGGTTAGCCTTGAATCTTTTAGATATTGTAGCACATAGTGTGATGACTTTTGTTATTATTACTATTATTATTATTGCAGCATTTATTTCTACTTTCTATAAATCCAAGAAGTCAGTGAAAGGGTTGTGCTGCATATTCTGATATTATTTTGCAGTAGTAAAACTTTTAACAATTAAAACTAAATTTTATTTACGTATTGGGCCTATGCCGAGCCTGGGATTTCTACAATATTATGTGTTTATATGTAACATATAGTATTTGTTCTGCATTATAGATTCTCTCTGCTTTATATAGTACTTTTTTTTCCCTGGTTATGAAGTCAAAAGACTTCTGTTTATTTTTTCTCTTCTTTTTTTTTCAATTAAAGAAGTTGTGCATTACAGAACAACAATGCTAAAGATAAAGGATTCCCATATACCACACCCTATTATTAACACCTTGCATTGGTGTGGAACATTGGTTACAATGCAATGGATAAAAGCTCATTTTTATAATTGTACTATTAACTATAGCCCATGGGTTAACTTAGGGTTCACTGTGTTGTATAGTTCCACGGATTTTTAAAATGTTTATTCTAGTACCATATATATAACCTAAAATTTCCCCTTTTAACCACATTCACATATATAATTCAGTGCTTATTAATTACATTCACAATGTTGTGCTACCATCACCACCATCCATTAACAAAACTTTTCCATCATCCTAAATAGAAACTCTGTACATACATTTTTACCTTACCTCTCTATTTTCAAAAGTAGAAATAAATGTTTGCTAGTATCCTAGATTCTAGATTCTAGATTCTGACTCTATGAGTTTGCTTATTTCATATATCTCAGTGTTATCATACAATATGTGTCCTTTTGTGTCTGGCTTATTGTACTCAATATGATGTCTTCAGGTTTCATCCATGTTTTTGCATGTATCAGAACTTCGTTCCTTTTCATGGCTGATTAATATTCCATTGTGTGTACATACCACATTTTGTTTATCCATTCATTGGTTGATGGACACTTGGGTTGCTTCCATCTAGATATACCTAGAAGTGGGATTGCCAGGTCATCTGGTAATTCTTCTATACTTAGCTTTCTGAAGAACTGCTGAATTGTCTTACACATTTTAAATTCCTACCAACAATGAATGAGTGTTCCTGTTTTGTCACATCCTCTCCAATACTTGTAACTTTCCATTTTTTAAAAAATTGTGGCCATTCTAGTGGGTGTGAAATGGTATCTCATTGTGGTTTTGATTTGCATTTCCCTAATGGCTAATGATGTTGACCATCTTTTCATGTACTTTTTGACCATTTGTGTATCTTCTTTGGAGGAATGTCTATTCAAATCTTTTGCTCATTTTTAACTGGGTTGTTTTATCATATTTTAACTAGTATGTTTAGTTTCTAGTTATTAAGATTTGTTCAGCAAGTGTTGAGGAACAAGGTATTATTAAATCAACTTTTTGGGGGTGGGTTTTTAACTTCTCCCTTAATACCCACCAGTGTTTTAGTAGAATGCAGTAAATGCTCATAGTAAATTTTTGAATCACAACATTTAAGGGCCACAAAAGAATTTACTTATCTAAATGGTAGGGGGTGAATGGGCAGGAAGCTGAAACAGAGTCATGTTAAGTGATTTGACCAAGACCCTGAAACCAGTTATTGACAGAGATAAGGCTGGTATTCGAACTTTATGAACAATATCCTAACTCATTCAGTGAACTTGTTTTTAGAAATGTGATGACAACTTAGAAGAACGCCTGAGACGGCACTCTACTTTCAACAAAGCTTGGGGTGAAATAAGTGTAATATGTGGTTCACAGTGAAAGATGAAAGAGAAAACTATGCATATTAAACTTCTAGAGAGCAAAAAATCAAGTGATGATATATATATATATATATATAAGCACACTAAAGGGATTTTAAAGCAAGAAATTACTGAAAATGTTACTACTCTTTTCCTTCTGATTTCACTTTTCATAGAAAATGTGGTAAAATGATATTTTCTTATGCATCATTATTGAAATATAGTAATTCAATTTATATCTTGGAAAAATAGCTGTATCTAAGAATGACATTAGATAGTGGATATCATACTACAAAAGTGAAGACAGGAAGTCAAATAATCAAGGTGTAGCCTTATTTTCCTCATTTGTGTAACTGAAAAAATAAAATTCATCTAACAGGATTTTGATGTTATTGAATTACATATAATACATAATATTGTTACTATACATAATTATATATAACATATGTTGTATATGATATCATTACATTTATTATATGAATTTATATTATATTTTATTATAGTAACAACTTTGCATTCAAAATTGAGGTTTGACTAAACAATGATAAAAATCTTAGATGGATTTTACATTCAGCACACCTGAGATGAAATAAAGCATTTTTAGAGCTTTAGTCTTTTGACATATCCCCTCAAACACTCCAGAGGAATTAAAACAAAAACAGGTTAGAGGACAGAGCTTCAGTATGAGAAGATAAAAGGCAGCCAGGAGGGTGGAGAGGCTTCTTGCATGTGTGAATTTAGTCCACGTGAGCCTCTATCCAGGAGGCCAGGGCTTCCATTGCTGATATAGTTCATGCAAGAATTGAAAAATGTTAGAAAAATAGCACTCATTTTAACTTCTTGTTTTCTGTTCTATTTGAAGAACTTTCTGATTCTTGCAACAATCTTTTATGATTGTTATAACATTGAATTTTTTAAAATTTAATTTTACAATGTTTATATATTGCCTGAGCATATGACTAAAATTTTTAAATGCAGTTAGATCTTTTTTATTTATATCAAAGAGTTCATAATGATTTTTCTCAATTACAATGTTAAATTGAGCAGTGGTTTTGTCATAATATTGACAAACTAATTACACATTCACACGCAAAAAAACACACATGTATTTCTATATCCTTAATTTTTTTCCTCAAAAGAAAATACTGCATTCTTACAATTGTCAAGACTTCCAAATGAAATACAGTTAAAGGTTACATAAAAAATATAGGGGTTTCCCATATGCCCCACTCCCTCTGCTTCCCATACTTTCCCACATTAACAACATCCTTCATTAGTGTGGTATATTTATTACAATTGATGGACACATATTGAAGCATTGCTACTAATCATGCACTATAGTTTAAATTATAGTTTATATTCTGTCCTGCACAATTTTGTAGGTTATGACAAAATATATATTGGTCTGTATCCATCATTGCAATGTCATGCAGGAAAATTCCAGTGTCCTGAAAATGCCCTCATCTTACACCTATTCTTCCCTCTCCCTCCCCTCAGAACCTCTGGTGGCCACTGCCTTTATATCAATGATGCAAGTTCTTGCATTGCTAGAATAATATTAAGCCTACTTTAGTCCATTGTTCATTCTCCGATCTTGAGGATTTGGGGACGGTGATGCCTGCTCCACCTCTCATTGAGAGGGCTTAGATCCCCTGGGGCAGATGGCTGGAATTATCTTGCTTACCGTTGCAGACACTCTCTGTTCCTCAGGATGGGTGTTGATCATCATCATGTCCTTGTTAGTTGTCCTGAGTGAGTCCAATAAACTGGAGAGTAGGTGTTGCAACTCTGCTGAGATTCACAGCTCAACAGGCACATGGACAGACCAAAGATTAAAGTCTCTGGGACATACACTTAACAAGTATAGTGCTAATTATAGGCCCAAATAAAAGGGGCAGAAGAGCCATGTGTAGGGAAACTATGAATGTGTCTAACTCTGTTACACTAGGGAGCATAAATTCCAAAGTAAGACCCACTGACAGGGTGCCGAAATCCTGAGCTTGTCTGCCCTACTTACAATGTCTAGATGCCTCTAGAGCCCTCAGGAGCCCTGCTGTTTGAGGCACTGTTTACTGTGGAAAACTTCTTTAAAAATAAAAATTAATTAATTAAAAAATAAAAAAAAAGAAACACAGTTAATTTGGAATAGATTTTTTTTCTATATGAAAAAGAGAAAGTTTCTTTTTCTCTCTTAGAATGTCAAATGAAAAGGGCTATACAGATTTTAAGTAAATTTAGAGAGAATTGTTGGTATAATCTGAAAATACAGGTCATATAGGAGCACCTCATAAATAATTAATAATTTCCTTAGTAGCTAAAACTGAGCACTGATTTTCACCTAAGTTGAGAGAGTATAATTGGGATTACCAGATAAATATATATACTTCATATTTAGCAGATAAAATATATCTAAATTAGTTACTCCCTGCTTACCTCCCTAAGTCATTTTCTGTTGTTTTTTTTTAAATGGCTTTATTTTTCTGTTAGCACTATCACAACTACCTGACATTATATTACATATTTCTTTTTTTTAAGTTTCTTGAATATCCAACATCTAGAACAGAGCCTAGCATTTAATATGCATTAAATTAATATTTGTTGAATAAACAAATATGGGGAGAGAGTTAGCATAACTTGTTTACAAAGCTGAACTCCAAATAAAAAGCCACGAGGAAAGTAGAGAATTACAGGTGCTTATGCTACTATTGAGCTTCTTTGCATATTCTCAATTCTGCTTAGTTGTTTTCCTGGAGATTAACTATAATGATGATTAATGATGCCCTTATGAAATGCTGGGTGGAGGAGATAATCCAAAATGAGTCAGACTGTTGAGATTATACAAAATAGTATTGTATAATGTATAAGGTTTTAACCATAATTGTATCTGATGCTATTGAATATAGTGGGAAAATGACAATTTTGTTGGTAGATGAAAGCAGATTGAAATCTTTATTTTGTTATGACAAAAAAGAGTATGAAAAATGGCAATCATGCTCTATTTTCATGTAGGTAGTGAAAAGAAAATAAAGAAGACAAAAATAAGTAGGTTTTTTTTTAGGCAGGAAAGAGTAGTTTTGAGAAGTTTGAAAACAAATTCAGTATAGCTTGCATTTTTCATACAAATTGTTCATGATAAGCTTTAAGTAGAAAGGAGAAAAAACTGGCTGTGAAACTCTACACAAGTGTAAAATTTGTCTTCCTGGGCTAGGGAAATAACAGAAAAATTTTAAAGGCATTTAAATATTGAAATAACTGAGAAAGAAACATTGAACACTTGATGAAAATATGATTATAAATGAAGTGAGAGAAGCGTATGCAAATGTGGTGATTTCCGGTAATTTCTTAGTACATGGTCTTTCTGAATTCCAAAGGTCTGTCTGTCAGAGTTCATGGGTGTGATATTCACAGGGATTGTTCTAGGCACAACATATTTGAATTGTAACAGCAAACGTAATTCTTTTGTTTTATCATAAGGCATTTTAATAGCTCTATTTAAAAAAGCAAAAAGGAATAGCATTTCCAGGCATTATAAGCTATTAATTATCAGAGAATGACATTTTCTGATTGTTTTTATGTTGGTGTCTATAGTTTAAGAGGAATATGATAAAACACTTATTTTGATAAGGGACAAAATGACAGAAAAATCTTGAGTCTGATTATGACCAAAAAATTTTGTTTGGTTATTCTGATTCCAACAGCAGAATAAACTAATAAGTCTGGAGACAGCAGTGGAAAGACAGAAGCAAACATTCCCTAATTTACAATTTAATTTTCAGAGAATGAAATATTTTACATAAACAATTTTTTCAATGTATAACTTTAAACCCAAAACAGGCATTTTCCCTGATGTTTTAAGTAGAGTTTGTGTAGTTTAATTTGATCATTTCTTCATAAACGAGGCCACTGTTTTCCAGACTATATTTTACATATAGCTGTGCTCCACCAGGTATTAATAGATGTCCCAAAGAAAATATAGCTTCATGGTGAGATGGCTTGGGGAAATATTATACATGCCATTTTTCTCTTGGAGAATAACAACACTCAATTGGGCTCTAAGAGGTCCTGAAGAAAGGAAGTTTGTTTAACTTTATTTACCTGAATCTTTTTCAAATACATTTTTTATGGAATCCGTTTTGGAGGATACTAATTTTCTAAGGAGCACAATCTGGGAAGTAACTGCAAAACTATCATTATTAATATGCCTCCATTACAATGTTTCTCAAACTTTAATGTGCACATAAAACTCCTGAGGATCTTGTTCTGATTCAGCAGTTCTCCAGTTTTCTGGGGTAGAGATGAGGATGAGATTCTTTATTTCTAATCAGCTCCCAGGTAATGCCCACTCTACTGGTCTGGAGCCCACATTTGAGCATCACCCTTCTATTGAGTTGTAGTTTGTCAGTACCACAGAGATTATTGAGATATAGATATAAGTATGCTTTTACAAGAGTGGCTTCAGTCCTCCATGTTGATGAGGTGAAACAAATTATTAGAGTGGGAATCTTTTAACTTCGGCTTTGATTGGCATCAGGATAACAAAGTAAAGGTAAGATAGAAGATAGAACCCCCCTTACATACAAACTGATGAAAAATGTAAATGATAAAGGATCTGTTCCAAAACTCCTAGACCATTGAGCCAGAACAAACATGAAAAGGAGTCAGATGTGGAAAGCATTTACTGATATGGCTCTTTTCAAGAAAGCTGATGGCAAATCCCTGTTCCTTCTTTGAGATAGGAATGGGAGTATATCCTTATAATCCCAAATCTAGAGGAAGCAATTAAAATGAAAGCCATCAACTTGGAAATGTGTTCCCTGAGAATGGGAGATACAAAGAGGTTATGCCAGGCTCATTCTTTTCTTCTTCTTCTTTCTTTCTTTTTTAAAAAAATTTTAAATCAATTTTATTTATACATATTAATAAAGTATACAATCCATCCAAACTGTACAATCAATGGTATTTGGTATAATCACATAATTGTGCATTTATTACTTCAATCATGAAAACATTTTCATTATTCCAATAGTAATAATAAACAAAAACCAAAAAAAAAGCTCTATCCTTTAATAATCACCTCTCAATCTCTCTATGCTTCCCCTGACTTATATAACTGCTATTATGTTTCCATCTTTCTAATTTATTTGTATTTATAAACACTAAAGCAAAATGCTAACTCAGTCTGATCCATGCTTGGACTTATGCTTGAGTGATCATGCTATTGGAATCAGCCTGCACTACTAGAGTCCATTGGGTATAGAGATCTGTGAATATTTCTCATTCCTATTAAGGACTATATGGAAGAAAAAACCAATTGCAATGGTTTACGTTTAATATGGTTGCCTGTAGGACAAAGAGACTTCAACAGCTAGAGCCAAGTGATATATCAAGAAACTATCAGGGTCAAAGAAGTTAGTTGTAAAGGACTATCCCAAACAGAGATGCATCGACTTCAGTCAAGCAACTGTCCAAGAGAAAGAAGCAGCAGGAACCCTCAGGAGTCCCAAGAAGGTTAAGATAACCATCCCCATCCTTCCCCCTATCAGCTTCCAGCTGAAAACAAATCCCAAAGAGGGAGACTATTTTAAATGGAAATTATGTTTGTTTGCTTTATTAGTATCTTGGTTGGATCATTTGGTTTCTTAATTTAAATTTAAACTGGTACTTAAATATCTGTAGTCTTCTCTATTACCTAAGAGTGAGCAGAAAAGCCATGGTTCTTCCAAAGCGTTCATCCAGAGTCATGTGAAATGATCCCTACTTTAAAAAAATTTTAATGCAGGGAATTAATTTTGGAAAACAAAATTAAGTTGTTTTGTATATGTTGAATATCATGCTTGTTCAACACGTGGGTCACAGAAGTTAATACCTATCCAGTTTCCCCCACCAGTATCAGAACTCACATCTTGCTGTGCTCAGTGTCTCTGCCACTACCTCTAATTTGCTACTCTTAATTAATCCAGGGATTGGAACACAAATGATTGGGCACATTAGAGTACTAAATGAAATCAAGAGGACTCTTCTTTGACTTTGAATAAAATGTAAGAATGTTAGCTCTTAGAATTTACATTTGTGAACAAAATTTTCTTTCTTTGTTTCCATTATTTCCTTTTGGTTTACTTAGCTCTGACAATTGACAAGACAACTTTCGTCCTTTGACGCCTTCACCCCCTTTGAAATGAAATAATTCCCGTTGTTTCTGATTGTCCTTAATATCAGCAACTATTTATTGAGCATTTCCTGTGAGTCAAACTTTGTGCTGAATGTATTCACTGCAATAGGTTATTTAGACCTCATGCCTCCCAATTTCCTAATGCAGGCATTTTTATCCCAGGTGATTTGAGTAAAATGAGGATTAGAGGGTCTCAGGGAGTCCAAGTCAATACCCAGGTCATATGGCTGAAGAGTAGTGAGGACAGACATTGTAACCAGATTAGCTGCCTTACAAGGTTTGTTCTCTTAACCACTATGACAAGGTACATCTAAAATATTTCATATCTGTAAGGAGTTGACTTTGTCCTACAAATGTAATGTAAATCTTGTGAGGATTTTTTCTCTACTTGCAATGTTATTATAAAGATCATACCCTAGTTCCTCCTTTGCCAATTGTTTACAATAACTGAAATTTAATAGTATTTCATGAAGTAACATGAAACTATATAGAATTTCCAAAATTAAAGAAAAGTATGTTTTATTTTATTTCTAAATCCTTTTGGGGAGTGAAAATTTGAAGTGTTTAGAGTTTTATGGGCATCCCTTTGTTCATGTACTAAAGTTCATTCTCTGTCTCAAGGGTGACACAGGCATAAAAGGGCCAATTACAATTTTATGACTAGAACATATAAGGTCTGGGGGTTTGATTTTCTCTATTGTTGCATTTTAAATAACAGCACTATTTCTAGGGAATACTTACATCCTTTCTGACAATGAACAACTAGCTGCTTTCATTAGAGAAAAGTCAAACCAGATGCAATGTGAGTCCCCACCTTTTGCAAGTAATGTTAAAATAGATTCTAAACTGGTGTCTTGTTTTGTTGAAAACTCAGAAGACAATTTGGACGCTGTTTGTCAGACTCCAGAGACCAAGGCACAGATGGAGTTCTGAATTAAGTGGCTTTGTATTTTGAGATTTGAAATGAGCTCTAGTCCCAATCGTATATTTCAATGATTATAAGCTAATTGGATATGGTAATTGATTATTAAAGGGTCTACACTCTTAAAATTTTATGGTTCATAAATAGGAATTTAAAAATTACAAAATTCAGGATGTAAACTTTATCTCTAGATTAATGTATCTTGACAGAACTCCATGAACCATGCAATAATGGGGCTAGCTTCTATAGCTTTTAGGCTGAGTGAAATTGCAAACTACTGGAGAGTTTTGAGTAGTTGAGTTATATAAAATGTGTTTTACTTATTTTTATTTATTTTTTAAAAGGAGAACTTCAACTGTTGTATTGATAATAGACTGCAATGGGTTTGGAGTAGAACTTGGAGACAAGTTAGGAGGCTATTGAAGTAATCTTGGCAAAAGAAGATGGTGGCTTGGACCAAATGGTGCTTGGCAATTGAAAAGTCGTCAAAGTATGGATATATATTTATGGTGGAGAGAATAGTTTTGCCAGTGTGGTATGGAAGTTAAGGATGATGCCTAGCATTTTGGCCTGAGCTAAAGGTAATATAGTCATTAATTGACATGTAGAAAACTGAATTTTGCTAAAATAGATGGGTGAATGTTTGTTTGGTTTTAACTAATTACTCTTGAGCACCCATGGATACTGTATATTTTCTATGATTGGGCATTTAGCAGCAAAGGCTAGGTGTGGTGGTGGCTGATTGAGAGTGCAGGCAAGGGAGCTGAGAATGACCGGGTTGAGCTTCTTCAAGGATCATTTGACACTGGGGGATTAGCGGGTAATGGAAGAGTAGCCACACCGATTTTATAATTCCCTACAGAGAATCAAGGGAACTCTTTTTTCTTTTCTTATATGGCATAACATCAGAAGGGCAGTATCCTCTTTGCCTCTACCACCACACAATCTATACTTCTACAAGTCATCATAATTGTCAAAATTATCTGGTGCCAGCTGGAGCCTTATTCTGTGGCTATGATAGTGGCAGACTTCTCAATTTCCTTCCTTCTCACCTATCCCCCCTTTTTTTCCTAAAGGTGTTAATGTTTGCAGCTCTTTAGACTATCTAGAGACATTTTTAATGATGAATATTTAAAAAAAAATAGAAATTCTGCTAGGTGATTGCTCTTCATCACTGTAGAAAATGGCATAATTTAGTGAAAGAACAAATAGCATTTTTAGTAGTTCCTGCCCATATCTCTTGTCAGTGTTTGCCTTGTAAATTGTTTTTTGAATTCACTTTGGAATGATGGTTTTGTCCAAATTCTTGGACAAGGAACACTTTAAAAACCAACTGGTTTGGTGTTTTTAAGCTAATCAGATGATTAGTAAATATGTGATTTTTGCATTCAAAAAAAGATTTTATAACACCATACAGGGGTCATGAATGTTTGCTTTCTAAGTTCACAACTTTTACTGTACACTTATTGTTTATGTATGTTCATATATAATGATATAAAAAATAATAATAATAGGGTGGGTTGAGGGGAAATGCTTTGGTTAGTAGTAATATTTTGAGGATGCTCTTTAATCATTAGTTAAAAATATTTCACAACAATGCAAGGTATTGGTGGTAGGGTGAGGTATGAGAGCCCTGTATGATATTAAGTATGTTTGCTTTCTAAGTTCACAACTATTACTATACACTTATTGTTTATGTATGCTCATGTATGAGTGGTATACTTCAACAAATTTTTTTTTAAATTAAAAAAAAAATTTATTTGACTTATCAGTTAATGAGTCACTTAGTAGTTGTTGCAACTGTTTTTACAGTCAAATAGGAAATGCTGGAATGTGCTTATTTTTCCAAGTTTTGATTTAGCAGTTCATCTAAAACCAAAGATAAACTTAATTATATTTCCAATACTAAAAAATCTTGGCATAAGTAACTATATTTTCCTAGATTTCTACAGTAGTTACTAATATATCTCTATTTTACAAGAACAAAGGTGCTCTTGCATCTCCTTGATGGTTGCTGCCCCCTTTTTGTAAATCATTTGTTTTTAATAACTTTAACAAAAGCTATCATTTCTAAAGCATCTCCATGCCCCAGGCACTGCATCAACCTTTACAAACAGTGTTCTTTAACCACACAGCAGGGTAGAAACTGCCCAGATTCTTCTAGTAACACCATGGCTTCAAAGAATCCATCAGTTGCCTTCAGGTTTGGTCGGGAAATGGCACAACTACAAGTCAGTACAATCACCTTCCTAAAGAAGTTTAGGTTTATGAAATCTGTGAAACACCTACATTTCCCACCAATTTCTTCTAGAACCCCTTATCAAAGAGGCTTGGGCTGAAGTGGATGAGGTGGGGCAGGTTAGAAGGAACAGAAGAAATCTGTGAAGATGATTCCAGGTTGGCCTTTTTACTCTTAAGAAAAATATTTGGAGTATTGGCAATAAACGATAAGGCAGGAAGAAACATAAAGACAAGTGTAGAACATAAAAATACGGTGTTTGATACTGTAAAATATAGAACTGTCGAAGGCATTCAGAAGAAAGTGACATTGTTTATTAGCATAAATTGAACATATATAATATTGGGGCTTTAGTACCAACTAAGATGGGAAAGAGAACAGTGGTGTATGACATTGGGCAAACAAGGCACTCATTTTAATCATCTGTAGAAGGAGATCCAGTGTTGCCCCGTTAGTTTCTGATAGAAACTGAATAGATCTCTTGGCTCTGTATAGTTTCCCTGCCACCATATAGTATAATGTAAACATTTATATTATCCAATTGTTATCAGTGAACACAATTAAAATCTGCTTCTGCACTATTTGGGACCTGAATCTAGCCTCAGTATCTGACTGAGCTAGACAGGCTCTGGAAGACATAACCTTTATAGGAAACATAAATCCTGTATAATGTTCCTGTCCTCTTATAATAAACATTCCAGAAATACAAACTCAGAATTTACCTAAGAAACCTAACTGAGAAAGAGAGCTGGGAAGGCTGGGAAACCTTTGGCTTTTCATTTTATATATTACTATACTGTTTCAATTTTTGACCATTGAATGTTTCATTCTTTAAAAAAATAAAGTTATATGCATTTACAAAAAATTAATTAATATTACTTTATAATTAAATTTCACAACATTTATTGCATTTATTATATATACACATTATGGTGTGTGTGTGTATATATATATATATGGTGTGTGGATAATAATAAAAAGTAAGATGATGCAAATACTAAAACATATGTGATTTTACTATCAAGAGTGAACCATTGCTAGCATTTTGATATATTTCCGTTGAGTACCTAGATTTCGAAAAAATTTACTTATAAAGAATTACACCATCTCTAAAATTTAAAGATTCCCTGTGACATGATGTTATTCTCAGGTAAGGGTTAAATAATGCCTGGTTTTTGTCCATTTTATTGTAATGTTAAAAATGCATTTAGTTTTCCCAGAAATAAAGTTGATAAAATTAGAATATGTTCAGTTCTTATGCCTTTTCTTTAATATTTATTTTATTTACTTTTTATTTATCCACCCCTCCCCCAGATAGTTCTCTCATTTGTCCTCTCGGTTTGCTCACCTTCTCCAGGAGGTACCGGAAACCAACCCGGGACCTCCCACATGAAAGGGGAGTGCCCACATCTGCTGGGCCACATCTGCTCCCCACCAGCTGCAGCCTCTGCTGGCTTGTGGCATCTGCTTGTTGCATTGGGGGTGGAATCTAGCTCATTACAGCTGGAGGCAGTGTCTGCTCATCTTCTTTTAGGAGGCACCAGGACCCAAACCCAGTACTTCCCATGTGGCAGTTCTACAAACAAATGTTGTCCGCCCTACCTCCCTGCAAGGTACTCTTGTGCATACCAACTATGTTATTTAGGAGACTAGGATAGATAGGTGATAGATAAATATAGATTTCACAAACTAGAAGTTGCCAGCTAAATAAATTAGAAGTATTTTAATTCTATTATATTGCCTTCTTTCTTATGGGGAAAAAATCCTGAACTAACAGTTTAGAAATTTCTTCCGTGTTTTATTGCATAGGTTACAATAGAATAAGTATAAATGATTTATGATTCCATGTTTGTGTGCATTTCCAAAATTTTAAAGTAAAATGATGCTGAATGTATGTAGAATATTTAATAAGGCTGATTGTAAATATGTGGATAGAGTTGATGGTAACCCATTATAATGAATATAACTAGCACTGCTGGTTTATAAAGGTGATTGTGGCTTAAAGGGGTAATCTAGGGAGGTTAATATTAATTGAAAGACAGCTAGAGGATAATCTAGGGACTGTAAAATATAGTGATTTTGCTGGTAGATGAGGATTGTGGTTAACAGTAGCAATACAAGAATGTTCCTCTATTATAAGATGTTGAAAATATGGTGATAAATGGGAAAAATATAACTAATGTAATTTATGGACTATAGTTAAGAGTAATATTGTAATATTCTGTAGCAAAGGCAAAAAAAAATGTCCTACATCAATGCTAAAGGTCAAAAAAGAATATGGAATTTAGTTTTATGAGATGTGAATATGATCAAGCATTGTTTTTTTTCATTTTCTTCATTAACAAGGAAACCTTGGTCATATCATTTAACCAATCTGTGCTCATTTATTCATCTTTTGGAACACTGGATAAACAAATGAGTTTTTTGTTTTGTTTTGTTTTGTTTTGTTTTAGGATTAAATAAGATAAATGTTCCTGGACAGGATTTTTTAAATAATGTTTCCATAATTTTTAAGCTATCTGTTGTCTGTTATTTTATTATTTGAAGTTGAAAATAAAGGATAAAAAAAACCTAGAAGTCCAACTCCTAAGACCCTCCAGGTAGAGAGGAAGTCCAAGCTATCTAAATTGAGTAGGGCATATGAAGTGATAGAAATGTGAAAAAAGACAAAGTTTCCAGCTCAACAAAGCCACCTTTTGAATGCAGCCAACCAAATAATCCCATTTGTTGCCATGTAGAACCAGAATACCAAATTCATTTGAGCCATGCCCAAATTCCTGACCTGCAGACTCACGAATGAATAAAATGGTTATCATTTAAAGACACTGAGTTTGGGGCTATTTTGTTACTCAGCAATAAATAAGGAACTCTTCCTTTCTTTTGTAAATTGAATTTAGTAATTTACTCTGTTTTGGGGTGTATGAGGCATACAGAAGTATATCTCAAAACTTTTCCATATCTATTTTGTCTAATCTATATGACACAGCCTCTTCTAGTAACCTGAGGGCTATTTCTGTCTCTAGACACTTATCCCATCATTGTCTTCTGAGTGCTATAATTTAGTTTGTTTACTGTGGATCCAGAATGATAATAAAATAGTTTGAATTTGACTGCTTATTTGGAGGATAATAGTGGCCTTAAATAGATCTGAAATACGGATAGAGAGAACTTACAGTTTTCTGCAAAAACCTTTGTATTCATAAGCCAATCTAAATTTTTACTTGTCATATTTAGCCTCTCAAGTTGAGGATTTTATTGGCGTGAAGGAAAAAGGGAAAAAGAGCATTCCTTTCTTATATCTCTGAGAAAGCAGGTTATTCTCAATGGTGGGTTGTAGGTTAATAGGTCCTTTTGATAGGGAAAAAGTTACACATGAAAGAATGTGATCCTATTGACCCCATCTAACGATAAATTCTGGAGAGGCATGAAAAGAAATGATGAATCTCAGCTGGGGTCTTCTGGGGTAGTCAGGAGGCATACAGAACAGTGGATCAAGTACCTAATGTAAGAGTCCTTGGGTTTTTATTCTATTTCTTGATTCAGCTGGAAGCAAACATTCAGGTCTTCTAACATCCCAAATTAGGAATCTCCTTTGTAATTTCCTGTGGTCTGTTGTGTTTTTCTTAAAAAATTACCTTGCCTCTCTTCATTTTTATCCTATCAGGAACCATTGAATTTCCTTGTTCCCTTCTTATAAAAATGTATATTTTATGTAAGAAAAGTTGACTTTTATTGTGTGTTTGTTGCTGATGTATTTGACTTCTTTCCTTTAGAGATTTAAGGATTATTTATTGTTTAGCTAAAACTTCTCAGAATATGTTAATATTTATACCATTTTACAATTCCTGGGATGGGAAGACCACAAATAACCCAAATAGTGAGACACATCTGAACAGTAAACAAGAATAATCAAGTTATTACCAAAAAAATTCATCAATGCTATAACTCAGTTTATAAAGAAGTAAATAACACAAACCTTGCTGGTTAAAGGCAACTATGATTTATAAGTTAAAGACATAGATATAGACATCTCTTTCTATAATTTATAATCTAGTATATTTTATATAAAATGAAATATACTATATATGTATTTCCTTGTAACCTTTTTTCATTCAATAATATATTGTGGAGATTTTTCCATGTCAATGCATAATATCATTTATAATGACTGCATAGCTTTCCTTTGTAAGGACACACTTTCATTTATTTAACAAATTCCCTACTGACTGACTTCTGAGATGTTTCCATATTTTTCATTATTATAAATAATAGTTTGATAAACATCTGCCTAGCTATAAATTTGTTTACCACTAAAGCATATATAAAATACAATTCCTTAGCTCTGAGAATTGCTTTTCGTATAGAGGTATAAAGATTTATTTAAGTAAAGTTCATATAAGTTGCCCATTTTACACATATGAGTTGTTCACATTTATCTTGGATTTCATTATTTTCTTAATGGTATGGATACATTTGAACAGAATATATCTCTAGATGGAAAGAAATAATGTTCGTGTGATTTTTTCAGGTTTAATTTATATTCCACAATTTTGTCATATATTGTTCTTTATCAGAATCAAAGCCCTATACTAAGATGTCTGCAATAGCAAAACAAGTGAGAACTGATGGAGTTATGTAAATGTAAATACATGAATTATTGACTGAAATGTAGCCATTGTACTAATAGAAGGTGCATTATATGCTAAATCTAATTCATTCTCTCTTTAAAATTTGAAATATATATTAAAATATTTCTCATGTATCCTAATATAATTTTATTTATCTTGCTCTCTTATACAGTATAAAGAATGATGGTTTTCTTTTACTTGATTCCCAGTTGCTTTACCTTTTTTGCTGTTTGATAACCTAAGAGAAAACTTAGAAAAAAAATATGTTGGTATACTTCCAAAGTCTCTTTAACCTTAACTTAATTTGAATTCTGATCAAAAACATAAAATATATAAAATCTTAAAGTTGTTTTTGTTACTTGATATCACAGAAATGGAAACGTGTAGATAAAAATATCTTGCTCACATGGCTATAAAGGAGTTATCCAGAATGGCAGATCTTTACTGTTTTATTGTGAGCTGAACAGAAGGTATTGCACACCGGATAAAGAAAAAGCCATGTAATTGCATATAACATTTGTCAAGTTGCCATTGTCTTTGTCAATAATGAATGATAATATGAGAATTGAAATATTTTAAAAAGCACAAAAATATGTCATTTCCTCAATATAGCCTAGATTATCACCAGCCCTACATAATTATTCAGCAAATGTTTACAATCTTTAAGAAGTCAATCATATTTAGCCCATTCATTGTAGCTATTCATAGACAAAGGAAGCAAATCACAAACTCTAGGTTAATTGTGTTTAAATTCTAAGACATTGACCAGACCTACTGCAAAGCATACAATACATATCATTTTCTCCCCAGGAATTACTTCTGGGCTTGGAGTCAGGGTGAATTTGAATAGGCCACCCCTTTATAATCGGTTGCTGATCAGATAATGCACAACACTTTGTCAACAGAAGTTGGCAGTCTATTGCTTTGGGGATGTGATTTCTCTTGGAAATGATGATAGATCACAATTATATAAATTGAAAGAAGACATAACATACCTATAGGCTGCATAATAATAATCATGGGAAGAGGAACCCATTGCATTTGCAAGATTAGAACTAATAGATTTTGCAGAGAGTGCAACAAATCAATTTTGAAAATGCCAACTCAAATCAGGTGTGCTAAGCTATTAACTAGCCGTTGGTTTAGTTTACAACAAAACCAGAAATTGAGTTATAGAATTTATCTTGGACACCCTCATTTGCAAAGCACATAAGAAATTCTAAGAGACATGCTGCATTTACATATGCAACAATTTTATGCACTGATAGGAAAGATAAATTCAAACCACAATGCAAAATACTGCTATTTCTATTTTAAAAGCACTCAATCAATTCATCAAACTAAGTTTTGAAAGTGAGCAATCACTCATGTAAGAGGTCGTGGTTTTAATATAATCTAGAAATGTTAGAAACATATCATTTAAACACTGGCATACAATAGCAGCAACAATACTTGACTTGGCTCTACAATAAACTAACTTTTGTCTAAGGGACAGTAGTGCCCTTCACTGGGGAATCGGACATTTTTGCTGCATCCATAAAATAATTTTTTTTTCTGAAATTTCAATTTTCTACAACTAATTGTCAGGTTCTGTTACTAAAAATCAAAGAATGGATCAGCAGATAATGCTATGGATACTCACTCATTTCTACTATGTTTTATTTATTTTCATATACAAATATTTTCCAAATATTTTATTAAGTAAAAAAAGTTCTTTAAAAAAAAACAGAAACAAACCAAAAAATCTCTAGAATCCAAGGTCCTTTCCATCACCAATATTCTAGTTTGCTAAGAACAATAATTTACCACTCTGTTTCATAGCTAACAAGTTTTCAAGCTTTAATGTCAATTAAAACATGCTTCTGTTTTCATGCTTGTGAAAATTTTTCCAGACTTTTCTTGCTTTCTTATCTATAAAAAATACAAGTAATGATGTCAAAGAAAGAAGAATGTTAAGATGAATTAGGGATGGAATAATTATTATTTTTAAAAAATGTTGTGGGGGTTAATACTCTGGCCATTCTAAATGGCATTTGTTATTGATTAATAACTGTTGACTAGATAATTGCTGATAAATTGGTAAAATTTCACTTGTGAGAAATGTACTGATATGCTTTGTAGGATATATTGAGATCCCTAGCTTAGAAAAAATATCTACTCTTATTTTATTGGTTTATTCCATACCCAATTTTTATATTTGGCTATTCATACATACCTTTGTGAGATTTTCCAAACCCTTCTAAAATTAAAACAGTATTTCTTTTAGACAAAACTTGACTCTAAATGGATATTGACATTTTTTAGTGCAGTAACAACCAAATTTACCTAATGCCACAAAATAGTTACTACAAAAAGCTCTCATTTTATTCAAATGAAGCTGTTAGTAATTAAAATATGTCCCTTGAAATTAACATAGATGCCTGCACATTATTTCAATATCCACACTGTTGGCAAATGTGTGGATGAGTTGGATTTTCTAAAATAGTAAAATAAATTTAAGAGTCTAGTGAATAATTTGTACTGTCACGTTAGATATAAATCTTGTTTGATGAGGTAGTAATTCTCAAATTCTATAATGTTTTGTGAGCTGTTTCTGAAACCATGTTCAAAGGAGAATTAAAGCATATACCTTTACTCTTTGGAGTCTAAGTATGATTTACATGGAGTGAAATGTACAGATCTTAAATATGTAATTCCATAAGTTTAAACAAATGCTAAATTTGTGTAACCCACAGTGCTCATCATGTCGTATTCATTCAGCATATATTTATTGAGCACCAAGCATGAACCCCTCATTGAGGATAGACAGTTATGAATCAGATCCAATCGCTGCCTTAGAGGTATGGGGAACAAGACAAGAAAATTATTTGTCATATAGTGGTAAGGGCTCTTTAATATATATATACATAGGAAGGACAGAGAGCAAGAGAGTGGTCGATTCTATTTGGGGAAGGAGAACAAGACAGGCTGCTTAGAAGAGATGATATTCTTGTCTGCCCTGCCTTATTACTCCATGAATTTTCATGGAACGTGTGGTTCACTTAAAAATAAATAATAAATTTGAATTGTAATTCAGGTCCTGGCAACCTGAGACCAAGAGCTCTTTCTTGAAATAAATTATCTTGTTTGGTTCAGGGACAAATAGAATGAAGTCCAATAAATCAGATAGTTATGAGATTCACTATATTGCCAAGACCAGTTGGGTTTATATCATTTTTGACAATCAGATTCTCTTAAATTTTATTTGGTAGTAACTGAAATTTTCATGTAAAAGTTTAGGAAAAGGAATTTTGAAAAAATAATTTTAAAAATCTCAAAGTTTGCTAGGTCCCATTAAAGTAAATGAAAAAGTGTGTATGCCTCTTGAAAGGAGTATGGTAAGGATAAAATTTTGAGAAAAATAATAATAAGGTAATCTTATTATGGGTAAATAAAAGATGTTTTGCTACTCCTCACATGCTATAGGGCCTGATAAAGAAATTACTGGAGAACAAACTAAGAGAATATTAAAAAGTTACTCTGGAGAAAATTTAAGTAGATAAATAAATAAAAAGAACTGAATTAAAAAGAGCTGAAATTTAAAGGTGAATTCAAAAATCAAACAGATGATGCACTTTTGTGCTATTGGAATGAACCATAAAAAGGACTTTTCCTGCCTAGGAAGCTAAAGTTTTTAAACATCTACCATGAAGGGGTTTCAGATACCATAAAGACGAGCATAAGGAGTTTAATAAATAAAATAGTTAATGTAAATAAGTTAGTAATTAGTCAGAAGAGATACTCAGGAATTCTATGTATTAAGTTGCTCTAAATGAATGGCACTTATTCCTTATGTCTTAAATTTATCAAAATTTTAGTTATTTAAGAATGACACTTTTGTTCAAGTGTGATTAGAGGTGTATACTGGTCAAATTTGACTGAGAGGACAATTTTTAAATCAGGAAAGCATGCTTCTGCTTCAGATTTAATTTAGTGTGAGTTCTTTACCACTACTTGATGGCTCAAACTTCAAGTTACAGGGACATAGACACAGAGCTTTTGCGAAAATATCTCAACATTGCTGGAGCAAAATAAGTAGTTTTTTTTACAGCCAAAAACGTTCACTGATACCATATTCCCACTTGTAACATGTTAGGATACTCTGAGGTCATTTCTTGCTCTATATAGTGTTTTTCAACTCTGACTGTACATGGGAAACACCTGGGAGCTTTAAAAATTACTGACGTCTGGCTTCCACCCCTAGAGTTGCTGATGTAATTGGTCTGGGGTTCAGGCTGGATGCAGGATTGTGCAGCCAAGGTTGAGAAAGAGTGCTCTAAAGAAGCCTGAAATGTGAGAATCTTGAAGATTTTAAAGGAGATCCCAGAGAAAATCAAGTTGCAGCAATTATGGCACAATAACTCAGGCTCATTGCTCAAAGATAGAACACATAGGTGTTGTTTAGGGAAGATTGCTAGAGAAGGGTTTCTTCAAATATAGAAAATAATTTAGCATGGATTTAAAAGGATATTTTCTTTTCAGCGAACATCATATGAGAACAATAATTCAAGTATTTCCCAGTAAAACCAATTTTTTAAATTATTATTTTGGTTCAAAATATTTTGGTAATGCAGAAAAAGACTGTAGAACCTCTGAAATTGGTGGTGGTGTTAAATATCAAAATAACACCTTGAGAGTACCCCAAAGTTCAGTTCAATTAAGGCCAATTATTTAGGGGATGTGGTTGGGATCATTGGTTTGCTTTTGCTCTGAAATTACTTTTGTTCTATGTTTTGATGATATAGTTATAAGCCTGCCTATAAGGTGTTCAAATAATTTTACAGATAATCTTCAGAAAAGGAATGGGAATCACAAAAAGTTTACCCCAGTTTCTGTGGCAACCATAAATAATTGCTTTCAAGAGTTGCTTAAATGAAATTATTTCCCTTGCTGCAGGAATTGGGATTTGGTGAGGATTTGTCCTTTGTGAGTAATGAGAGGAGTGTGCTTGGATATAAAAATAGTAAAGAAATAATTAGTTAAAAAAAAGACTAAATTCCATGTTTAGCAAAGTTAATGAGTCCCTAAATTCCTAAAGCAGAATACTAGTGTGTAAATGAGCACTCCAAACCAACAGAGAATAACCTTAATATTATTTTTTTTGCTATTTAGCTAAATCCTCGTTTCTTCCAATCATTCAGTATTTCCTAGGTTTACATCAAACAAATGTTTTGGCTTCTAAAAGTCTCAAAAAGGTTTTACATTTCTGACAATGCCCTTTATTAATGGGTTACATTGTGCATTGTCATTTAATAGCAAAAAGCTTAATTTACATCTTCTAAGTTGTATTTTATTAATGACATTTTAAAATCTGTTTTTGCATTTTCAGTTAATTATTTTGGTTCCTGAAATATAGAAAATCAAAAATATGTGTTGAACATACACATTTTATTAACTGATTTTTTGAAGGAGCTGGGTTTAGGTTATTTACTTTTTAAGATGGTTCTCATTTTATATATTCAAACTATCATTATAGTGTGAACTATTTAAAAGACTACATAGCTACGGATCATTTAAGATAATAGTAATGAATATGTGGGAGTTGACATGATAAGATTTTAAGTGCTGAGGAGTTTGAAATTTAAGTAGTAGGGAATAAATTGAGAAAAAAATCCTTTCCTGAAAGATTAATTTTTCTTTATTATTTTTGTGGAACAGATACAAATTAAAAAGGGAGACAGAAGTTTAAAGAAAAATGAAAGCTAAACCTGATAGTTGTAGATCTGGGAGTAACTGAAATACTCAAGGTCTTAAAATTAGGAAAAGTTGCTCTGTAATGTTAGAAGGCAATGGCTGCAATATGTTAATTGGTCTATTTCTAATCGGGTTCTATAGAGTGATATGTACTTAAAAGAGGTTTGGTAAATATTTACTAAATCAATATTGTATGATGAAATGGCATCTTATGGCTGAAGGTGAGAGTAGTGAAAATAATGGGGGAAATTAAGAAAGGACGTTGATACTCAGATTTTGTTACATTAAGTTTTGGTAGAAGAAATGTGGAAAGATAAACAAAAGAAATAGAAAGGGGTAACAGAAAGGACTATGGAGCACGAAGTAAAAAACTTCTGGGGGAGCCGATGTAACTCAGTTGTTGAGCGACGGCTTCCCATACACGAGGTCACAGGCTCAATCCCCGACTCCGTACCTCAAAAAAACAAACAAACAAAACAACAAAAACAAAAACCTCTTCTAGTATAGATAAAAGTTTTCAAGGGTGAGAAGGGCCAGTGATTCTTGCTCCATTTTCCTAATGAATAGTTCAGAGGCCAGAGAGGGAAATTAGCTAACTTCCTGGAGAAGGTGGACCAACTCTGTAAGAGATTTTGAGTGTCATCTTTTGAATAAGTCACAATTGTTGGCTAATAAACTGGGAAACTAAAATGAAACAAACAGAATTGGCTTGAGAGACGTTATAAAATAGTTTCAAGGTAGTGCTTCTGAAACATGCAAGGACTTGCTCCTAATTCAAAACAAACAAGATATGTTTTACTGGAAAATTGTAGATATATCAAAGGGTAACTTGATAGCAAGTATACAGAATACTATCAAGGTACTTCCCTCTTTCTATATGACTGTGTGATTCCTGCTTGAATGCAATAGGGCTGAATACCAGCCTTATGTAATGTATTTTGTGTCAATGTCTGTTTAAAGATTTTTTTTAAGGTGTGAGGAGAGGGAAGAGGAGAACATTAATTCCAGATGGCTTTAAGCAAATGTTAGAAAGGTGAACATTCATAGGCTTCCAAATATCTTTTGGCTAGTTGACATTTACAAACACTGAGCTTGGTAAGCTTTCTCCTTTAGCAATATTAAGGTTCTGGCAGCAAGTAAAGGATGTGTGAAATGAAATATGCCATTCAAATATAGTAAAGAAAGAGAAGCCTATAGGTGAATATCATGAGAACGAAATCTTTCCTGTTATTTTTAATGTCCTAGTAAATGCATTGTAAAAATGTTTAACAATATAGTCTCTTATTTAAAATATTTAGAACTATTTGCTCTCTTTCCACCACCCCACTTTAAAGTCCACACATTCCTGACTTGGGGAACTATATATTTAAATGAGGGAGCACTACGTTTTAAATTCCTGAGAGGACCCTGTTGAAACTTAATGAGAACAGAAGGCAGTGTTAATAAGAAGGGTAGTATTTACAAAGATGGCTTAAGGATGCAAGCTGGAGACAGACTAATTGTAATTATTTAATTCTGCTGTGTGTGCACCATCCTTGTAGTATGAAAACATAATGTATATTTCCAAGATGTATGTTTTATGAATGAAAGAAATCCAACATAAATATTAAATTCCCAAATAGTATACAAACACATGTTAATCATTATTTTAATCTAACATGGCAGCTGGAGGAAACGACTCAAAGCACCAGCCTAGTTGATTTTGAATGTTTATCTGTGTGCGGTTAGGAAAATGACATTTCAGAGATGTGCAACTTTGCAAATAATTCTAGGGCTTCTAATTACTGTATTTATTAAACAGCGGTTCTGTATGTTGTCTAATTTCAGAAATAAAAGTGGTTTACAGAATAGCATGTAAATTATAACTCCATTATTAAATCATCTATTTTTTTCTCTCTCTGTCTCTGTCTGTGTCTCTCTGTCTCTCTCTCCCTCTGTCACTGTCTCTCTATCACACATACTCATTTCTATATATACTCTCACATATAACTATGTATATCCATAACCACATGTATATACAAACACACTATAAGGGCATATAAAGGACACACAATGAAATGTTATGTTATCAGTGGTTATTGGTTAGGAACCTGTTGGTAGGTTATTTTCATTTTCGACTTTATATATGTCTATATTGGTTGCAATTTAAAAATATATATATGCCTGTGTTAACTTTCAAAGAGAGAAAGAGAGAAAATGATTCTTTCACTTTGGTAAATAAAAACAATAATTAGGAAAGCAAGAAGTTCTTAGGAGCCTATAATTAATATCTAAAAAAGATCTTAAGTAATCCTGATATCAATATGGGTATCCATAATAATGTGCAGATTGATCCTTTTTTTTGTTGTTTACTAGAATTATTTAACATTAATTAATTAACTTGAAAAAGTAAATTTGAGAAACATCTGATATATTTTAAAATCCAGATTATTAATTTCAGTATATTTTATGCTCACACAAATTATAAAGTTTGATTTAATCATGTAACATAATGTGAGAAGTGACTTGATTCCATATAGTTTTTAACATTTTATTTGGGAAATTTTTCTAAAGAGGAGAAAATACCAGTATGCATTCCTGCTTGTCCCATCATCCAGCTTCATCAATTATCTGCATTAGGCCAATTTTGTTTGTTCTATATCCCCACTCCTATTTCCCAACCCACTGGAATATTTCAAAGAAAATACTAGAAATTATATCTTTCAATCTGTAAACACTAAGTGTTTAAGTAGTATATTTACAATGTAAGAGCTCATTTTCTTAATATAACCACAATAGCATGATTATAATAAAAATTAAAAACATAATTCCTTGACATCACCTAACAACCGATCAGTATTCAAATTCTCCAACATCTGTAAATGTACATAAATGACTTCATTTTTTAAAAATCAGTCTCTAAACAAGGTCTGTGCACTGAGTTTAGTTGACATGTAATTTGTCTCTTTTCATCAATGATAGTTCCCTTTCCCTATTTTTTCCTAATATTTACTTGTTTTTCCGAGAGCCCCTATGCCAATTCAATTTTTCCAGAATATATTAAACAAGGAAAACTTCCAAATTAATTTTATGAAGTTAACAAAAGTTTGACCTAAACAGTATATATGTATACATATATATATGTGTGTGTGTTTGTGTGTGTGTGTGTGTTTATATAAATAATTTTGCTTACTTTTTTTTTTTTTCAAATAGACTTACTTAAAAAAACAACACTGTGGTAACATATTGTCTTAGCTTGCTACAGGGCTGCTGACGCAAAGTACCAGAAATGGGTTTGGTTTTATAATGGGGATTTTATTTTGAGTAAAAGCTTATCGTTCCAAGGCCATGAAATGTCCAAATCAAACCACCACCAGAGATGCTTTCTTCCTGAAGTCAGCTACTGGTAATCCTGGCATCCTGTCACATGGCGTTCAGGAATATGGCAGGGCTCATCTCCTTAGCCTTGAGCTGCTCTGAGGGCCCAGCCTCTTGGGGTTTTGTGCTTTGGCAGCTAGCTATACCCTGAGTCCTCTCTTACATAGCAGGGTCAAAAATGGCAGCTTTATCAGTGTGTCTCTGTGTGTGTGTCTCCATTTATATCAGACCCAGGAAAAGGGAGGAGACCTTGGCTGGCTCATGCCTCACAGGAATGGATTAGTTAAAAAACATTATCTTTCTCTTATTGAGAGTCACCAAATTCAAACTGTCACACATATATATATAACATAAATGCTGCCATTTTAACCATTTTTATTTTTTTATTTTTATTTTTATTTTTGTTTTCAAATTCCATCTTTTTAATCAGCTCCATGAAGGACATCCTAAACACTATGAGACACAACAGAATATTTCTTTCTTCCAGTATTAAAAAAAGATGACATTCACAAACATTTTTAAGAAGCTCTTCTGTATAATCAGGGTGGTGGTCTTATAACGTAGAGTAAAAAAACACCTCTTAGCAATCATGTTCTTGATGGAGATTTCTTGTAGGTACATTCAGAAATTGCTTCCTAACTGTGTTAAGAAAACATTGTGTACAAATTTAAAAAATGTTCCCAGATGCACATTAATTTAAAAAAATATCTTCCTGACCAAACTTTTTTGCCGGAACCAATAATCCTGAGAGCCCAAAATAAAAAAACTAGCAAAAGAAAAATACCCAGACTTTACAATGTCCCAGAATTTGTCTTTAAATGGAAGGAAAAAACTTTGAACACATGGAGCTTTTTAAAAG